>DWQX01003148.1:0-18896 GCA_018245475.1 Pharmacophagus antenor
TTATTAATAATAATAATATATAATAAATCGATGACGAAGAAAATCATATTACACTTAAGTTTTATCAAGTATGTATGTAGGTGTGCACTTACAAGCACGCCGCTGTGCCAGTATGCAGTCGTATAATACACCCATCAAAATTCATTTAATGTTAAAAGCATTCACTGGTTTTTGTATATTCGATAAGATTGGTTCAGCCACAAAATTCAATATATAAGAAATCTGCTAGGTCTCCACTAACAATTTATTATCGCAGGAATGAAACTTAATATATTCTTACTAACCACATATGCTTCTAGAACTGGACCATATGACAAATAGGATATAGAGTAACAAAACAAGCGTTAACAGAAATTAAATGCAAATTATATAGATAGTAGCAACCTCAGCAGTTACCTAATAAATGTTCCTACAACGATATGTCTAACGTACATAATAAACTTTCTAAAAGTAGGCATACACATATGTAATATCTTAGTTAATATACGTTATACGAATAAGAGAGAAAGTAATCAAGCGATTCAGTGTAATATTTAACTTTTTTTTTTTTAAACTTAATAAAAGTTATACGTTCTTGAGAATGAACGCAAACATAGAATATGCGAGATGTCTGCACAATCACTGATTTCTTAATAAGTAATTTTATTGACAATGGTCTAACACTTCAAGAACCCATAGTTATATGATTTCACGACTCAATATATCAAAATTACAATCGCAACAAATCTTTCCCAAGATATTTATAATAGTTTAGATTTCTTTTCACATATATCATTTAACAACGACCACCAATCGGAAAGTGTTCATTTATTTCGTTTTGTGGTAAAAAAAAAGTATTATAATTAAATTAAAGAAAAAAATTAAATTCATTGCATCAATTTGACATTGCATTATCAAAAATTATACTTTAGTAAATTCTTGCATCAAATTCTTTCAACAGTTTATCATCATGAGAGCATAACCGCCGTTTTCAAATTTTTATTGCTACATACATGAAATTGGATAATAGGAGGTGAGAAAAAAAATGTATTATTAACATACTACCAAAGATATACAAAATAAAAAAATATATAATTTAAAATATGTGCTAAATCTCATCCTCCTTAGTAAAACAAGAGGCGAAATACCAAAGCTGTTGATCCTTCAGTAGGCTATGAAGGAGATAGAAGCTTTGCAAGGGATACGGTACAGTCGACGGTTAGGGTGTTTCAAAACGGATCAACGCGACCTAGAAGCGGGGGAAAGATTTTAATCGCGAGCTTTTTGCATTTTGCTGGCTACTTGGTGTCAATTCCTTTACAAAACCAAAGAAACATTAACACCGAACGGTATACTACCAAATGCTTGGTAGAAGTTTTCTCTGTTGTGAGCAACAAGCGACCAAACACAGGGCTCAACAGGCTACTGTTCCACCACGACAATGCGCCCGCCCACACCGCAATCAAAACGAGGGACTTCCTAGACTGCACACCGATCAAACTCCTGGGTCACCCTCCTAATAGCTCTGTCCTAGCACCGTGTGACTTCTTCTTATTCCCAAAAATAAAAAATCAGCTCAAAGGGATACAATTTTCGTCGCCGGATGATGCGCTCTCAGCGTTCGTACAGGCTGTAAATGAGGTGTCTGCGGCGAACTCGAAAAAGTGTTATGAAAACGTTCAGACGCATGAAACTTTGTATAAAGGCTACTGGAGAGTACTTTGATAAGATGTAATAAAAATATATTTACCTATAAAACATTTTTTTTAGTATTGCAAAACTTTCTGAGTATCCCAGGTATGACATATAATTAATGCTTGATTTTAAGAATATGATATGGAAATATTTCAAATAATACGATTTGACCACACGCTCAAAAAAAAATTTATTACATATTAGTTTTTTGGGTGACGCAAAGAAATTATTTTGAAATTCAAAGTAAACTCTTTTTTGAATTGTTACTGCTGCTTTTTATTGAGGTTATGTTTAAATTTTTTATTTCTTTAATGGTATTTATTGGCTCCTACTAAATTATATAAAAGTTACAATAATAATGACATAAAAGAGAAATACAAATTAATATCCGGAATAACTTAAAAGCTTAAACGGATTTTAAAAATTAGTGATTGAATTTATACGATTAAAACTTATTAAGCGAAATATTTTCATAGAGATTTCTGAATGACGTTTAGATTAGAAATGGAAGATATTATGCTCAAAGCGTATTCAGCCTAGAATAATTAATATATTATAATACAAACTAGAATTTTACATAAAAAGTAAATGGTTCAATAATGTTAATTTAATTGATTCCCCGTCAAAATTCAAGTACATTTTTTTTTCTTTTAAAAATAATAATGCCATAAATAGATGCACACAAAACGTTACTAAAACAACCAAACACCAAACAAACGTTCGCCGTTATAATTCGTTAGTAGTATAATCAAATAATTTATAAAGTACTTCAAGAAAACCAAAATAAATTATAGATTGTTTAAAAAATTACATTATAAGGCTAAATTTATTTGTTATTTGTTGATAAATAGGTACATACATTTTTATCGAATTAATAATTCATTTCTTTTAAGTAATGAATTAGGTCACCTTTCTATAGGAAGGTTTGATATGTTGAAATGATGAAGTTTTGATATATTATTATTCTTGTAATTACATACTTAATGATATTTCTTATTGAAACAGATGATATTTCAATTTACTAATGTGCTTAGTTACTACTCAGAATTTTCGTCATTAACTACTGACTAAAGATCTCATAAAAGGTATAATTAAATAGTTTTATCTAATATCTTACATGTTCGTTTCCTCCCTTAAGAAATCGTAATTAAGATCTATTTATAGGGAAAAATATTTAACACATTTCGTAGTTCGGCTTATAAGCTGGTGCACGCGCTATTCATTAAAATCTTTGTGGTGAAAACAGACGAAATGAACTCGTTTTGCGTCACCGGGACGCATAGGGTCGCTGGCATTTGCAGTGAGAGGATGTCGTTAAAAGCTTGCTTAACACTTTATCTTTATTAGCTACACCAGTGTTACCGTTTGTGAACATTGTGACAGGTAGGAAATTACGCGCCCTGACAAGATTCGAAATTCAATTCATTGGATTGCTGTTAAAATTTTTTGCATTACTGTTAATAAAACAGGTTGCATGACAAACGTATTACACTACCATACCATGTAATTCTTAAGAACTTTGTTTCAGATAATTAACAGCGTTGACAACTACTGTTATAACGTTACAAAGTTTTATAATTAAAGGTCTGAAATCTACACCAAAAAATTAAAGGTGTTTAGTTTATATTAAAAATTCGTCAAGCAATAATGTAGCGTGGACCATAATTAAAAACAACACTGGATAACGGACATGAAAGTAAAGTGATTAATGAATACCTCTTTTCACACAAATGAAAGAAGTTGTTATTAACTGTGTAGATTTTCGGGCTCATAAACGCAAGTAATCTTAAATGCTACAGATAACAAATATGATATTTTTCAATAAACCACTATAAAATTTTGAACTATCTATTATCATAAATTACGAATTACTTAGAACTTGACAATAACAGAAAATGCAAGAAAAAACAAACGTCAATTATTAATTCTTTGTTATACTGAATAACTTTACGAAATCTTTACTGTTTAATCACAGGAAAACAAATTATAAGCGTTGGACGATACTGTACAGAAAAAATTGAAAGCAATTAAAATCTTTATAACAGTGATCGTGAATTGCTTCGCCTAAAGAAATAAAAAAATTATAAATATTCTGAAGTTTTTTTTTGTTTTTCCTGTATACAAACATAGTAATCTCCCTTTTGATAAAGATCGTAGTTAAAAAAGTTATTTGGTAAGTCGGAATAAATAACTCACTACATCCAATAAAACAACTCGTGTGCATTGCCAAAACCTTTATTAATTAAACGCTTAAAACATTACAAATTTTATATTAAATTAAATAAATATTACCAAAAAATGCTGTATACTGTGTTTTCATAGTATTATTCTACATGTACCGAACTACTGGCAGTCAATTATTGACGATTTCGTAAATGAATTGGCTTCACTAAAATAAAATAATATGCATAATAAAACAAACGTTTTATTGGTATGTTTGCTGTCTCTATTTTGCCGCCATTTCACATAACTGACAATTGAGATAGACGATCCAATAGCATTGATTTAATTTAGCCGTTACAAATGAGAACAGACTCGGGCAACTGTCACAACTTTAACAGGCAGCCGAAAATTGACATTCAATTGTCTTTCATGGCACAAGGCGTAAAATTTAAATGTTCAATAACAGATAACAATATTTATATACTAACAATTATTGTTTCTTTTTCAAAAATGTTTACTATTTCATTAAAAGCCAAGAAGTACCTGAAGACAACATTCACTTGGTATTTATTTTTTCATTACGGCCATGAGCGTGCAAATTAAACATTAACGACAGCACAAAATCGATATGCATTTTAAAATAAAATATCTTTTCCATTCTAAAATAAAAGTGTGACGTGTTTTTATTCTTAGATAAATTTCACCCGTTACATTTCCATCGTTATAATTCAACATTCAGTTGTTTCTGGCAAAGCTACTTTAACATTGTATATATTATGTAAGTTTCTACTTCAAGACGAAATATAAAAAGAGAATGTTGCTATAAACTCGTAATAGAAAACAGCAAATAAAGAATTTAGCGACTCCTTTGCGAAATTAGCTCGAGGATCCCGTGATCCGTGAGCCCAAAGTCCGACGACGCTGTGAAAGTCCTCCAAAAGACTAACAGCATAAACATTAACCGAATACAAGCAGGCAAGCCTTTTTTAGTGTTTTACCTAACCATGTACCAAAGTCTCACTCGCAATGGACGGCAAACATGAGATTTATTCAGTAATTAGATCCACCAGCAATTATTACATCTAAATATGCTTCAAATTATATACGATCACCCCATGTTTGCCTGCCTGATGAAGGCCCCGGACACAACTCTCTTAGACGTCATCTGCGAGAAGCCAAGATTATTCGTAGATTTTTTTTTTATATCTTATCTCTTATTTTCCTATTTTTTTTTCTATTACTGACATTTCTTTCCTGTACTATCTATATAAACCAATTTAATATTTCACAATAACATCCCTAAACAGAAAAAGGTCTGCATACGCCTGCAGCATCCAAAAGACTATTCTAACAAAGCTATACCACAGTAAAGGCGAGAAAAGAAAATGTTTTTACGTCAATAATTACAATTACTTATCGAGAAAAAAAAAGGTAGTTCTGCCATAATATTTAAACGTTACATATAGTAAAATTATAATCAGCCAAACTCAATAGCATAATCAATTATTAATCAAATTCTAATCTCTTATCTTGTTATATACAAGAATAAAATGCCTGTTCGCAATGTCTATTCGCTGTGTAATATTTTCGTAAAAAGAAATAAGAAAAGACCGAGTTCCTCAGTGAATATTTTTATGTAATGTACCTAATCATACAAAGGCTTTGGATAATAACATCACTTCATAAAATACGCTTGTCCGGATATTATATGCTATAAATTTTATGTTTATGTGGTTTTATGAAACTGTTCGCAATATAAGGGAGCCATATTTATTTTAATGCCGCTACATTGTCACACCCCATGAAACATACCAAGCTTTATTCTACGTATTTACGTCAAACTTATAATAATTGACGAGAGAAATTAATTTTTATTTTCGATTTTATGTTGCTATGCCTCATATATATTTCATGTAACATTGTGTTAACAGACTAGTACACTCGCATATATTGTTTACTTATCAATAATATCTTCGGAAAAACTACAACCTTTGGTCTGTTGTTTCTTTAGTAAAGCATTGAACAAAATGTATTATCATTATAACTACTAACATTCCGTAATTTACTTTAATCAACCTCGTATCAACTTCGAGAACGTTTCGACCCGGCTACCGTGTTAATTGTATAAGAAATATATACGAGTATGTTACTTAACTCACTACGTCTCTAAATTGCACCTAAAAACATTCGAAAGTTTAATGTGACAAATTATATAAAATATAACAAAACTATTATAATGTAACTATGCCTATAATATTTAATAAAAAAATTATAACGCAATAACTAATACTGGAGACAAATTTTCATACGTTGTCATGTAAATAATTTCCTAAAAATCACTTTTTTTACACGTTACGCTCATACTTATCATTGGGTAAGTTAAATACATGATTTATTAACTGATTATAGAAGCATATACACTGACATTTGATGTTTATTTATAGATATAAGATGATTATAACACAAGTAGTGCTGTTTATACCTATCGCAGGTTTTAAGGAATAACGATATATTTTGGTCTTGTATCGTTAAGCGTATATTTTCCAAACAGTAATAGCAATTAAGTATTATCGAGTTGTGGTCAATGAAGTAAATAACAAATGTAAGTGTTTTCGAAGGATTTTTGATTGTTTTGTTTATGAACAAAGGATTAAAGCAATAATGAACTTAAAAATATTTACTGTAAAACTTTCCCTTTCGTAACGAGTCGAAGTTCCAGAAAATCAACGATATATCAAAATTAAATAAAAAATTTATATTTATTTTCAAAATTCTTTGTGTGTCATTTACGTATGTAAAGGTTCTAATTGAGATCAAGGTCAAGACACAAAAGCACAGTGTATTTCGTACGGCTAATGAATTATACTTGAGAACTCATAACTACATTCAATCAATAGCCATTTATAGAATAACACAAAATTTTTATCATCGCATATAGATAAAATTAAACATAACATTGCCTTTCTATAAAATGATCTTCCGTTATTTACGTGTTCAACATAAAAAAAAAAACAGTTTGCGTAGACACGGGGACGAAATTGTTTTATAACAATCCGTTTCTCTTATCGCAAGTTGACAGTCCTTACGAAATTCAGCTCGCGTCGCCGTGTGACTAGTAGTCTAAGGCTAATGCAACTTCACAAAGCAAAACTGATTTCACTTTTCTATACCGGTTACTTGAAAATTATAGCGCAATACGTAAATTCCCTACGGTAATAAATTATTTGTGAACGTTTTGTTTACTAATATTGCAGTTTGACATTTACTGATAACTTCTACGCCAACTGCGGCAACATAATTTCCTTTTTAACCTACTACAAGGATGTGACTCTTTATTTAACGTATTTTTATCCTAGGTAATATTTCCTTTTACTACCAATGTAAAGTTGGTTTTGGGAATTAAGATGTAACTACCAGTAGTTACATCTTAATCTACTAATTAGTTTAATCTTTTGAATAAAAATTAAAAGGGAAGTACACTGAAAATTATATAGAAAAAAATAAACCTCCTTTTCATCTTCGGTTAAGTGACTTCTTAACGGAAGGAAGTTTAAATTTAAAAATTTCAAATGACAAAAACTTAAATTCTGGTTTTCAGAGCGGTGATAGTTATAACGTTTACGAAAGGACATTGTAATGTAATGCCTCACACTGGCAGCACAAAAAAACAAATCATACTGGTGACATTGTAAACTACTTAAATATCCTGCAATTTTAAATAGACGGCGGAATATGGGATAAAATTTGATTAGAAAATGCATGCTCTATTAGCTGTAATTCATATTCGTATTTACAAATTTTGATACAATTTTGAACTTATGTATAGTGTTCACGCTTGCGAGCTGGATGAATATATGCATAACCTAGATAAAACCTCGATCTTAACACTTTATCGATCGGTAGCCGATTTTTAGGCTTTTCGTCATCGCCGCTCGCCACATTTAGCCCGTTATTCTTACTTTTGTAGCTGATGCCTATTGAGAGACAAACTTTCAGACAATTATTCAGTTCTTTAACTCTACACATTCATTTTTAAATGAAAAAAAAAACCTGTGCGGTAGAGTTTATCGAGAAAAACAAGACAAGAGAATTTCTTTTTCGCCACCGGTCGGTAATGTGTTAATATATATTCATACATTTCTGAACTGTCATTTAACTTTCAACAACAATTGATATACAAACAACAAAAACAATTGATATCAAATTAGTAAATAGTATGAAAAAAAAAATTCTGTGATAGATTTTTTTAACGTTTATGAGCTAACACTAGATCTCGAATTCAAATGATTTTAAGTGACAATTAGGCCGTAGACGGTAGTTTGTTCACCCAGTATACTTCTGGCTCCCACGTTTATGTCTGCCGGAACACAGCAATATTGTTATGGCGGCATATTGACACACTGAGGGTGGTTGCTAGTCAGGATTTGAAAAATTCTTCCCCCACTCGAATCGAACCCGGACCTCCGCTTTACAAGCCAAACGGGTAAACCACTGCGTCACGAAGGCAGTCAAATAAAAAAAGTTATATGCGTGACATATGATATATGTATAATATAATATTAAATTAAATTTCGATCAATCTAACAATAGTTACAACACAAGTCTTCATTGTACTTTTTATACCAAGCCAAATACATTTATTAATTATACATTATGTTATTGTGTACTGTAATTTTTCTTAATAGGAAAGGCTTTTATTTAAGTAAAAATAAACAAATACCATTGAAAAATGATTTTATTGACAAGTAAAAAAGAAAAAAATCAATAGAACGTAAGTTTACCCGATTATTGTGAGAAAAACATTAATCTCGAAATTTAAATATCCATTTTAGTTATACCAGCACACAATTCAAAGGTGCCAAATTTTTTTATGTCAATTGCATAAGTTAAGAAGTAAAATCTAGAAACACATAATTTCCATAATAGAACATGGAAGAATAACAATGTATATGAGGTTTTACAATAATTAAAAAAAAACACAGTTATAAATTTGTGCGTAAAAATTAAACAAACTGTATATGCAAATAACTAATTACGGTCTAAATTAATCATGTGTTTTCTATTTTAAATGTATTAATAAATAATAAACGATTAGATACCAATAAACATTGCACAAATACATTGGCAGAATTATTAGTTTAATTAAAATTAATGTCATTGTAATATTTTCAGAATTGATTTTCATTAAATGAAAAAACTTAGTTCAAATTAATGTAAATGCTGCTCTTTCCTTTAGTTGCAATCCAGTCTTTGGTATTGATGGGTACCTCTTTTAATATGTAGACTTTAAAGTTCAAAATCAATAAATACATAGTACGGTGCTGCAAGTTGGACTCGACGTAATTTTTACGTTTCAGGTTTTTAATATTATTTAACAGTAAATTAACAGTGGCAAGTTTTTAACGAGGTTTTTTTTAAGACTTGCTAAACATGTCGATAATTACTGCTCCTTTTTTTCGAATATAAACCAATAAACATGACATGATCAGACTTGGTTAAAATTAAATTGTATCATATCATATACCATATGACAATGTCAACTAAAATTTATTATAAATTATATACCTTTCGAATGTTTCCATATTTTTAGAAGACACGTATATTTTTAGAATTCTTAATTCTGATCTTTAATCACAGCAAAACCTAATTCTTCCACCTTTCCCAGCCATTTTCCAATTTTCATAGCAATGTAAATAATTAAACTATTGATTTAAGAAATACCATCCTGAATAGTCTACTCATATAGTAATCTATGATTATAATTCACTAAATAAATCAAACATTAACAAAAAATATCAAATGCTTCATTGAGAACCTTATACATTAATATTGTTATAAGTTTATTAATGTAATGTTCTCCAACTATATTTTAATATAACTACCGATCAAATATAACTGTTCGATCATAATTTTTATGGTTTGGGTAGCAACAAATTGTTTTAATTTATTTTTTATATAACGAAAGGTAAATTGTCATTACTAATAGAGATTAAATGTATGAAACCTTTTCTACATCTACTAAATACTTTATAAAAGTTTAAGCACAATCTCATATCACTAATTATAAGTCACTCAGTCGTACACAGACATTGATTCCGAGATCTTTTAACATATGAATCGTAGGAACCAATTAAAAACCATACCACGCGCAAAGTGGACTTAGTTCTACATTGACGTATCACAGCCACTGCACAACATGGTGTCCACGCGACACGCCAGTCGCAAGGACAGAATTATAAAGATTCCTTTTCAGAACTATAAAGATTCTCGACTTACTTTAAATACTACATTCTAGAACAATACTGTATCACCCAATAGTAACCACTTATGCAAACTGAACATGTTTAAGTTAAATTACAAGACAGTAAATGTAAATCAAATTTAAGCATTTTTTTTTACATATAAAATAAGGCTAACCAATTTCGTTTCAAAGCTGACACGAAGAAACAAGACAGACTTAACTAAAACACATTGAAATTTGAGACATATATTAATCAAACTACAAACAACTGTGTTACTCGTACAAGTTCAAGTTTGCATAATAAACTACTTGAAAACAGTTTGAAGTATTACTTATTATAATACATAATTTTACTTAAGCTGAGCTACGTTTATTTGGTGGAGTTGCCGACACTGCCGACTTTGTTCTTGATCCATTTGTTCGTGCGAGTCAAAATGTCTGGTTGCAGGGAAGGATCTTGCCAAGCTTCCAGATTAACCTTTTTTATTTCGTCGCAGGACACAACTGAATTACTGTAGACAATATAATAACTTTAAATAAATTCCATCACTATTAAGTTTATAAAAATCTAAAATAAAATATACCACTTTAAATATCCTATAGAATAGATCAGACAATCAGACAGTTATAAATTTCGTTCATTTTTCTAACTTCTATCAAAGGTTTGCAACTTTTTTTATTCTTCGTCTACTTCTAGATTACCTTACCTGTCTGAAGGTGATAAGAAGACGTCCTTTTGCACTCGCTCAACACGGACATTGTCGCAAAGCAGCCTAGCTAAGGAGGCACGCTTCAATTCTGCCAGCTGCCGCTTGGTGAAACCGCCCGCCTCGTCCGAGTGCGCGTAGAAGTAACGGTCACCAGCACGAGTGCGCCACAATTGTTCCTCTGTTTAATAAAAATATATATCTATTTTATAAGAAGAAAATGGAATCAGTCATATTATCACAATAGTCATGTTTTAAAAATTGGTGATAAAACAATATCCTAGTGAGTAAAACTATTTTAGGGGGTTAATAGGGCGTATACATCCCAACAATTTTGATCCTCACAACAAAATATTATGTGTTACTCCTCAATACCCTATCTTTATAATAAATTTTATCAAATCTAGATAGACGGTAGAAAACGTAATAATCAAAACACTCTTCCACATATATAATAACAGTAGTATGGATAGCATGCATTTTACAAAATCCCCTAATAGTTATCTAATGATCAATTGCAATTCCCGGTTAATACATCAAATTAATGAGTTGATTGACACAAAGTTTTTTATATGTTTAAAAAGGACTTAATCCATAGTGTGACAAAGTAAACCTTAAATTTGCATGTTTATAAAAGATAAAAAAATGGTTAACGATAGTAAATATATTTTTGGAATTATATAATGAATTAGCACTATGTACTTACTGATTAAGCATGTTGCAGTAGGACCAAGCAAGGATCCTGATAATGGTCGTTCTGCCATCATTCCCACAACTAGATCAATGTCAACAGGGTGATCATACATCTTTGACAATTTGTCAACAGTCTGTGAATGAAGTGAAATGATGTTTTTAAAGCATTTAAAATAAATCAAAATACTTTGTCTATGTTCTATAATTACAGGTCTTACAATCTGAATTCTATATTTTCAGATAATATGGAAATTTATTAATCAGAGTACAGAAAGTGATTTAATCCTACCTCTTGCGGTATAACATCACTAAGTTGTTGGATATCGGTCACTGGTGTTAGACCACACAGGGCTCTGTACTGCACATATCCAGGCAGCCCGTGGTCTCTACCGCGCTGTATGTCTATCGCCAGTATGTCCAACCCACCCAACCAATGGTGACGGAGCTGAAGAACCAATATATTTTCAGTTGTACAAATATGATTCATAATAGTTTATCAACTTAACTTCTAACGTCACAACGAACGTAAACATTGATCATCAAATCTGTCTTATCATAGTCACACATTTGTCAAACAAGTTATAAAGTCTTAACTTTAAATTTTTCAATATGACAGACACAAAGTAAAATATCGCCAATGAAAGAATTATATTACTTATTTGAAATACTGTTTATGACATAATTACTAGCATCAGAGGCATTATCAAATATATGTCATATAACGATGTAAACTAATAATAACGAACCTTAATTTATATGTGAGCATTTGCCTTTACCATGAATGTATAATTTGCATAATTAATAATCAACAAATATGACGCTGTTGTGAACAAACACAATACAAATATAATTAAACGTGACATTGGACACGTGATATTAAAGTAACTGTTTACAAGTACTTAAAAAAGAAAATAGGTATCAATAAAGATATTGTCGAGAAAACACAAGAAAAACAGACAAACCGGTAAACAAGGGCGAAGGTCAAACAGTCACTTGCCGTATTTACTATCACGACTATACTATATCCTACACCAGTGTTTCCCAACCTATTTAGTTAAATGTCCCGCTTTTGGGGAAACATTTTTGTCAGTTTCGACCTATGCAATTTTATCCTAGCTCTCAAAAACAAATAAAAACCAAAAAATGCAATGAATTATATTAGCTCATTTTTTATAAAAGTTCTCGATTGAGATCCCTGGTTCAATACTGTGGTCATATAAGTAATGAAGTCTGGGTAATAGAAGGATGATTTCCAACCCATTTAGCTAGCGACCACCTTCAATACCAATCTTCGCCATAAATTTTAGTTAAACCATAATAAATAAAACATAATAATAACCTATGTGTAACTTAAACCATTTCAGCCGTTCGGCAGCTAACTTCTTAATTATACACAAGTACAACATATTGATATTTATGATGAAAAAACTTTCTTCTCTAGCATTCAGCTTCATAAGTACCCCTTAAGAAAATAATATATGCCACAAAAAATATTGAAACCTAAAATACTTACATCATCATCATAGTTCAAATCCAAATCCTGGCTCTTTTGACCAACCATCCCGCGTAAAACCTTCTCAAGGCCACCTTTCGTGGCAATAAGCTCGGGCTTAAAGTAATTCTCCTTTAGTCGCTCAGAAGATAACACTTTGTTGTCTCTGTCGAGCAATACAATGTCTTGGTCTAAAAGACTGTTAACGAAGTGGAAAGCGGCAGTTGCGAATGAGTTGGTGATCGTGGGATCGACGTCCGAGTTGTAACCGGTGTCGTAACTGTCAAAGAGTACATCGAAAGCTTTTCCTGTAACAATACATAATATATAAGATGTAGTATATTACGATTAGTACACATTCACAATTACAGATCTTCCTGAATGTTTAAATAAAACTAAGAATATTTGTACCTTATAATGTAACCTAAATTATTATTCAAAGTTTATTTGCATGGTAGCCAAAATAACAACAAATAAAATAAACAAGATATTATGATCCAAAATGTTCTAAATAAACTTCTGATTCAGTTATTTTATGCTTTATAATCGATAAATGGTTTAATGGAAAAGTGTTAAATAAATAATTAAGTCAATTAATAAAAATAATTCCTTGACTTGTATCATTAACAACTTGGTATCATGTTGAATACCTGTGTTGACTGTAGTTAAACATAATTAAGCCTGTGAAACAAATCAGATTTTGATAACATGGCATCAAAATATCACTTCAAGTTTTATAAATAATCTTATATTGTCAACTGTATTGTTCAATATTTATACGGAAAACTATCATGCAGTGCGTTTAATGGTAAACAAGTGGCTTAATAATATTTTACGTTTTACAAATTTAAGTTATTTAAATTAGAGTTTTTTGGGTATCTAAACTTTCTGCTGTGACCGCTGTGTCCGTGTTAAAAATTTACTATGAGAAATTACCAGTAAGAGCCGGCAGCCAGTGCTTGTAGGTAATATGTTGTAGTTCCGCGACCACGATCCTTCTGGCTTCATGGTACAACCGGTCGGAGTTCCACTCTGGATTGAGATTGGATAGGGCCCTTGCGATCCTATTATGTTCCCTAACCCACAACGAATGTACACCAGTCAACCATGGATGCATATTCGATCTTATATCGCCTGCAATAAACCAATTAGTGTATATAGAATGAATAAATTAGATTGATTAGATATGATTGTGTCATTCTATATTGATATAAATTATGTTGAACCATTTTGTTTAAATGTGTCTAGTTCTAATAAAATTTAATAGACATTATAGATTGTAGATTTACGAAGTAACAGTAAGAAATTCGAAAATGTTACCTTTTATAATAATAAGCTTTTATGAATATAAAATTTGATGAGTACCTAACCTAATCAAATGTAAGATTGGCTAGTAAATAAAAAATCGTAACTAGTACTCTGGTTATGTTTTTTAACTAACCAGTATTGAAACAAGCATCCGTATCACTCTCCACTAAGCATTTGTCAGTCGGCGAAGTGACCATGGGTAAGAGCTCTTCACTTTCGATAATTAAAGTCTTAAGCAGTCCACCGGTCTTCTCTCTAAGAGCAGCTGCGGAGCGACTGTTTGATCCGTAGATGTGGGATCCATCTAAAAAGTGCGTCGCTTGGTTCATCTTAAACAAAGAAATGATAACACTGACTAACTAGAATAAACTTTAATTAAATATTAATTGTAAATTAAGCTTAGCCGCTTGCGTCGTAACACGAAAATATTTGTAACGACTCTGGGGGCTTATGTGGTGGTAACAGGGTTTTTTGGTCCCAATTGACTAGCTTACCCCCCTTAATAATATCATTAAAATATATTATCATACATATAATTTTTCGGAAGGCAGCGAGTTAGTAACACAATGTTTGTTTTGATTTTATTAAAAGTTTTCTGATGAATATGTTTAGTACTTTCTTTCATAGTAAATCAAATCATTCGTAAAATAGATGGTAGCATGCATTCTTCTAGAACGCTAAGGGTTAATAATAATCACTTGTCATAAATAATAATAAGTCGTAATTATTCATCAATGTAAACATGATTGTTATTCACTAACGCAGCTTTTAATAAATATTTAATGTTTGTATGTATAAATTATCTATAAAACATTCAACAAACACGGCATCACACCAAACAATTACAATACTCATTATACAAAGGTCCTAGAGATTTTACTCTGACAAATAAAATAATTTCAATTAGACGCAAATATTTAATAATGGTTGATACATATTAATTATTTTTATCGCTCATGTATGGAGCAACAGAAAAATAAATAATATGTTAATATTAACCTAGGGTAATATTTAATAATATTACCTCACATTAACCCACTGAAGCTAAAATAGACAAACTTCATAACTACATTACTTTCTAAAAAAAAAACCACAAAGCTTTATCACAAATAAAAATTACTTTTATTACTACATTTAGTGGTATCACCTTATGTTCATTTTTGTTTTTATTGACAGATTATAATTATTGAATTAAAATTTATAGTTCAAAAAACTTATATGTGATGATCAAAACAAGCGGAGATATACGTAGTATTACTTCAGAAAACCTAATGTGAAACCCAAATTAATGTTACTTATAATTTTTAAGCTATTGATGGACCAAAAGTTCTTAAGTACGAACAAGAATACTTTTAAACTTTAACATTGTAGAACGATGTTCAAAACAATTTTATTTTGATATAATATTTGGTATTCTGTATTAATTTATAACTTTAACAATTGTTAAAGTTATAAAGTTGCTTTAACAATTGTTAATGTGTTAACATTAACAATTGTTAAAGCAGAATATTTTCAGTGATTTTGAGTACCTATCACCCTGTGGAACCTACGAGTAATAGCTGTTGACGTAAGACATCGGACAATAGGACAATAGCATTGGTTACATAACGTACGACAGGCGCAAGTAAGAATACAGAGTCTAACAGTTTTTTTATTTACCTACTTTTGATTCTCTTACTAAATCCCAAGGGGTATTAGATGACTCAACAGTGATGAGAGGATATCATAAGAATATCCCAAAACTATGGTAATCAATGGCAAACCTATATGAAAAACCCAGATATAATTATACAATCTGCACATCTTGTATGATACTACCGCCAGCTTGGTTACGAAAGGTATACCAGAAACCCCAATAGAGCAAGAAATTAATAAAAAAGATCGAAGCTTTTCGTTATTCAAAAAACATTCACGTATTGAAATTAATCGAACTTCTAGCATTATTAAACGTCTTATCACTTTTTTTATTTTTCAAATGTGTATTAATTTTTTTATCACGATTGTTATTATACGTTACAAACAGATAGGTTTTGTACACAATCGAGGGAGCCTTCAACTTTTATACATAATAGATACACCAGTTAACTGTGTCGTAATAATTTATCATTTTATATTCTTTAAACTTAATTATATAACGTAGAAAAAAAATAACAACCAAAAGATTCTACAATTCATTAAAATGACAATTAAAACGTGTAATTTATCGTAATATGTATCATTTATGTAACTTGTTAACAGTGTCAATTTAATGAAAAATGTGCCTTTTTCGTGAAGTAGTATTTCACTAATGATGGATACAGTACTCCAAACACTAACTGCTTAAACTCATGAATACTAATATAGTGGTATTATAAATAGAAACGATAAAGTCATTTAAATAGCAACGATATTCTTTACGGCGCAATTTAGCGTATAATACGTCATAAAATAATAAGACTAAGAACGATCGATTGGACAATATTGCACCGGAATTATTATTTTGCTCGGTGTTTTATTTTGTACAGAGGACAAACAGAATATCTGTGTATAACACATTTTTGACATACAGAAATGTTTAGTTTATAGTGTGTGTATATAAGCTCCAATACCTAAAAGGTTATATGTTCATTCAAAAATACATAACTATTACATACGTTTACGTATATTATTTTACAGTTGCAATGTGCACTGTGCTGAATACACCTTGCAGTTTTATAAACCCAAAATAAACCCGTCCGACTGCTTCAAAAATAGATTTTGCACTGACCGTGTAAGTTGCCCGCTACTTCTACAATCGCAAAAATGTTTGCAACGAGAGGGACTTTTATAATTTACATACTTATTACCCTAGTTCTAATTAATCTTTTTAATAGAGGTAAAATATTCAATGACTTCATTACCCATACATGATAAGACTATGGGTGAATCAGTGGAAAAGACAATATCCACTCGCAAAATATAAGAATGTATAACTCAATTTTAATCTAATATAAAAAACTTGTTAACAGCAGTGCCGTAAATTGGGAACACCTTTTTTGCTCACAGTTGGTGAAGAAATTCATAAAAACCTTGACATTTAATATTCTAGTGTTATAATATTATTATATAAAACATTTCATTTATTCACAGTGTTATGTAACTTGTCCTTTATTATATGTAGCCATTAACAAAGCATGGTTCACCATTCTATACTAGTGATAACCTGTCCACCATATTGTAAAATGGAAGTAAATTATTAGACCAGGTAGCTAGATGTACTTCAGTTTATATCTATAATATATACGTGTCATAAAAGAATGACAAAAAAAATACAAACTTGTATGTTTTTTGTCATGTATGTTATGTAAATATGTCTAAAAGTTGAAGTTTACGTGTCTTATTAAGCGCTGTATTTAAAGTTAAAAAACGTTTATAAGAAGGATTTACCTTTTTTTTCGGTTATGTGCTAAAAACACTTGATTTGGTGAATCGTGTTCGCCTAGAATAATTCTAGCTCTCAAATATATGACTGTCGAAACACAGCAATTATGTTAATGCGGCAGATTGACCGAAGAGAGTAGCTAGCCAAGCAAAATATATGGAAGCAAAGCATGAAAACTAAACATAAAGAAAAATCCTGAAGATACAAAAGAGCTCTGACGACCACGTCGGAGGAATGAAGGAGAGAAAAAAAACTAACCATGCGAGTTCGAAAAACCTGGGACCTGCGCGTTTCAAGGTAAGGGGGGTAAATCTCGAAATATGAAAAAAAAATATGACAAATGCTGTATTTAAAATTTACAATAAATTTTTCAATTATGACATGTACGAATAATTATTCAGATCTACCAAAACAATAGTAAAGGAAAAAACACAACCAATAAAAGAATAAAATTACACTCCGTTTGCGAATTATTGGACTCAATTCAAACCATCATTGAAGTCAATAAAACCGCGGACGATTTCAAGTACAAATCAATGAGGTCAGATCTATAAGTGGTAGCGCGCAAAATGATCGATAAACAATATTGTTTAAATTTCATGTTCACTTGGAATTAATACTGATTGGAGGAATAACAACCATTGTAATATAATAGTCTAGGCAATTATATTGTTTAAACATATTAAGCAGTTAATAATGAAACATCAATGTTATTAAGAGCCATTCGACTATTTAATTTAATTTTCGGTATTCCTGTGTTTACCTATTATTTAATATCTATTACTATTTTACGTACAGTTCAATGCTATTTTTTTTATAAAAAGTATAATTTAAACAAATAAATTTCAAAATTGATTCTAAATAAAATCTAACAATAGAAAAATAATTCTCTAGAACTTTCTAATACCAATAAATAAGTACTCACTGATAATATTTTTTACTCATTAAAAAATGTAAACACATTATAAATCTCTAGAAACACCATATAAGTATATTGAATATTTTTTTATAGATTCATTTTAGAATGATCCATACAATGAAGAGAGCAGTACCATTTTTAAAATATATATCTACTTACACTGCCGGCCAAAAGTTTGAGACCACTTTGTACACAGGTTATAATTTGCAAAATATTTTAAAACTGCGTATGATAACGTAACAATATGAACACCTGTGTAATCTACTAATCATTTTGAATGTCTAAATACCATTTCTCTT
>DWQX01003149.1:0-18895 GCA_018245475.1 Pharmacophagus antenor
GATTTTTCGACGAAAAGTTAGTTTAAATAATATATATTTTTTTATTAATAATAATGGCAATTATTGTAGTTTTTAAAATTTTTTATGTTAAATAACAAGTTCCCTATTTAATAAGGTAAATAAATAATTTGTAGAGCACTAACTTTTGGAGTTTTTTATTCAATATTGTAATTTTTTCAAGGTGGTCTCAAACTTTTGGCTGGCAGTGTATATAATTAGTGAGTTATGGAAGGAGTACTAAGAGTAGGTACTTCTTATCAGAGACCATCTAGGGAACTATGAAGCACTAGTGTGCAAATAATTAATGGCATTATTTGCAGTGAAATTATTGAAGTATCATAATTTATCATATCTTTTCTCAAAGCAGCTACCACATGGAGGTCCAATGTGAATATTATATAGTTATAATAACAATAATGTGCTAGTGCACTTCTTTGTTATAATCAGGTTTATTTCTTACAACAGGGTCCATGGCCATGGCCAGCTTGTCTTGTTATTTTATTGAATAAATTAAAGTTCAGTAAGTTAGAAATAAATTATTTATATTATCCAAATATTTTTATAAACAGTTACAATGGCACAATATATGTAAACCTAAAGAATTGATAATTTTTGAATGTAAAGTAATAAATAAATAGTGAATAAAATTACTTACATTTACTATATATATATATAATGTTTTTAGTTTACTGTTATTCAAACAATTTTAATATTTTCTATAGTATAAAACCATGAAACTTACTTAGGAGGTACTTTCTTTTTCAATGCTAACGATGAATCATTAGTACTGGTTTCAGGAGACTGAGAGGAGTCCTCTGACTTTTTGGATGCATTTTCACCAGCTTTGAGACCATTTACTTCGATTACTGTTATAAAATCACCAGATTGAGAGGCTGGACGGTTTTTCCCATGAGTTGGACTTTTTTCTTCTAAAGCTGCTGCAAAAAATAGGAATGATTGATAATTTGTTTTTTTAAACACTAATATTCTTCATTAATATTACACAGAAAATTCATATAACAAAATTTTGCTATTACATTCTATATCAGGTTCAGTCCTCTGTACCACTTCACTATTACATCTTCTTCTAGCTTCGACCGCCAGATTTGATGAGATCTCATTGATACATTGATTAACAGAACTCCTCTCTCCAATATGTACTGGTTTGGGCCTGAGATGCACTTCAGTCTCTAGAGGTTCACCTGTTAAATCTTCATTATTACTACTGTTCAGACTTTCACTTTTCTTTGAAAATGAATCTGTATTTGATTCCTAAAATAAATTGATATTTAAAGATAAGTATGATCTGAACCTATTTTACAAGGGGCAAAAGGTTCATACACAATTCAAAATTAAACATAACAAAATTTCACTATAAATTTATTGTAATAATATTCTAAATATTACTTAACAAGTCCATAAGATATTAAGGGTTAAATTATTATTTTATCACTCAGTAATTAAGAAGAGGTATGAAGTTATTATTATGACAATAGTAAGCATAATCTATGGAGCAACAAATAAACTCATACGATAATAAACATTTCCTTGTCAAAACTTATAATATTAATTATCACTACAATGACATTTATATTGGCATAAACAATTGTCAGTTGTAAATGTTATAATTTTAACTGATTAAATTATAGGAACCATACATAGTATCCAGTTTTTTTATAGAAACTGTTACTAATAAATATTCATATTTAACTTAAGTCTATACAACTTTTTGTATCTGTTAATGGTATATGTTCAATAAATTGAGTTTTGAAATATTTTGTATGTAAGGAATAATAAATTTTTAATACAACCATTTCTCAGAATCATAATATACCACAACATACAAACAAGTATGATTCATAACTGATACATTTAAGATAATGCCTATTGTGAACCTTATTTTTGACATTTCTATAAACTTAATCTTAAATAAACCTTATGTTTTATAGTATGACATATAATAGAAAAAAAATTGTATAATCTGATAATATAAATAAATCTTTATTATTGTAAACTATCAAATTCACTTCACAAGAAATAACGATAAAATCGAACCTGTTTGCTATCAGAAGTCTTATCATCACTGGTGTCAGCACCAGAGGGCGGCGCCGCCCTATTACCTTGAGCAGCTGCTTTGTGTTTTTCAACATCTGATAGCAAAGTTTCCAAATATTCTACATAAAATTCTTCCTTTTCCAATTCTTCTCGGAGTACAGCAACTTTTTGTTTATGTTTAGCCAAATTGGCTCTGACATCCTCTTCCCAAGCGGCTGGCAAAGCACTTTCAGGAAAACGTTGCACCCACACTCGTTGGAAATCCCCGAAGACACTCATCTCTCCCAAAACGATTTCATGACAATTTTATGTTACAGTTATTATTAATCACAGTAGACTCAATATAAAATAATTATCAGAAATTCTGTCATCGCAATAGGTAATTTTTATCGTCACTATTTTTTAATACTGTCATATACCCATAAGAGACCATAACTTAATTCCATAAAGCCTAGAGTAAAAAATGTCCATAAATAAGATAGATTCTTTTACTAGAAATTCTGCCCAAGGTTAATTAGTTAAAAAAATATTAAATATTAAGACCTAATCAATAAAATATAAATCGTTGGTAACCAAATTGATCCTCAGGACTTCACACTCAGCTTCTACAAAGGAAAGTGTCCATTTTTTATTTTTAATAGGCAGACACTTTAAAATTGAAGGCAACTCTAGACCTGTTTAAGAAAATGGTCCGATCATTCATTATTAAATGAAAAAGTCAAAACCGTTGAGATATTTTAAATAATAAAGTTATTTATTTTAATACAATTAATTTCTTATGAATATTGTAATTTTCATTTAATTAACAGTTCCTGTTTGTGGCAGTTTAATTTTTTGGGGGGTCATTCAAATATTTGCAGAAATAATAATACATCTAAAGCCAAATATCTCTTATGTCATTTGTTTATTGTAATTATATAATAATTTCATGGATTAAACTTCTTTTCTTTAATTTTGGCAGATAAGGTACGGTTTGTTAGACACGAAATATTTAAAATACAGATTGAAAAATTAAGATTGAGATTTGAAAGTAGTACAAATTAGAAGTATTATTATGACAAATTAGTAAACTCTAAAATTATGATATATTTATGCAATCGCACATGATCGATACACATACATCCAAGTAGCTTTTATATACTTTCATAGATAATTCATAATAACCCATTCCAGATAAAACCTATAGACATAATATAATAGGAAAACGTCAATGTCAACATGAAATTTTTTTCATAGTAGCTGTAAACAAAAATAATTCATTATTTAATTTTCATTTAAGAATTGGTTTTTAATATTAATATGAATATTCCTCAATAACTTTCGAAGATGGATAAAAATAATATCAAATCTCTCATAGAGGGGTTAAAATCGACGTCTTCTAGCCGTATACAAGACACTCTATTAAAAATAAAAAATAATGTAAGCACAAATGATAAGGGTATAAAAATATTTAGAGATTGTGGTGGTTTAAATTACCTATTACCACATCTCCGAAAACCAAACGAAAAGATTCTTGATATAACATTGAGCATACTTGGCAATTGTTGTTTAGATGAAAAAAGTAGCCTTATGGTATGTATAACATGAGTATGTATTACTTTGACCATAGGATCAGGATATTTTTAATGTATTTAAGTAGAGTCTGTAAAAGGTTCTATTTGAAAGAATTTGTAAAATGAATTCTCTGAGATTTTTTGAAATATTTTTACAGTAATTAAAAATAATTATTATTTTCTCTTTTATCATTTTTAAAGGTAGAAAATTGTTTTTGATCTTTAACTATAATATTTTTATACGTCACAAATTTTAAACACAGCAAATGAATCATGAAAATATTTTCATAGTTATAAAGAATTACAAAGTAAGTTATTCGAGGTATACCTCTTCCTGATATTGTTTTTTGCTGCAGGTTAGATAACACACAAAACTTAATTAATAACTGATTTTGATATTATTATTATTTTTAAAAATTATGAAGATGTTCCTGTAAAAACCCCATCAGAAAAATTATTGAATTGAAATAATTTTCAAAGTAGTCTCATATATTTATTGACTATACTGTCAATAATTATTATAAGAATAAATTTAATTCAGTATGATTTGTGCATGATATTTATGACATAGATCCACAAAGGGCTTATATTTGTTTAATAATATGTACAATTTATAGCAGAGAGCACCTACATTAGTAAACAAATATAGCTTAATTTTCTCTGAATTGTACTTGCATTTTCACTTATAAATGTAAAAAATATTAAAAATATAAAATAATTTCATTGAAGTCACTATTATTTCCGAATATAATTAAAATGTGGTTGGAAGTCATTTTAGGTATTCTTTAACAAATCTTAATGATAATTGATCAGTTGAACATATTTTTATTAATAATTGTAACTATACTTGGATAGATATACATTACCAATTATCTTCTATATAACTGCTACATGAAAGTGATGATTAAATGTTTATAATAATTTTTTAATAAAGTGTACATTATAATTTATTCTTTGTTGAGGTTGGAAAATTGAACATCTACACTCCTTTAGTATTAATTTTGAAAACTGTGTGCCGGGACAGTATCTTAGGAAGGACTTGTAGAGTGATGAGTAACTTAGCACAAAGATATTCGAATGCTGATGGCTTACACAACCAGGGTGCTGTTGCAGCAATAATTGCCTTAATTGAAAGCAGAGACAAAAGCACATCTATTGCTACATTAACTATGGCAGTTCGTGTCATAAGGTAAAAAAGTTATTTTTGATGCTGAAATAATTTATTATTTATTTTATTTTATTTACAGCTTTAATGCACTTATTTGTACATAAGGTGGACTTAAAGTCAAATGGCATTCTCTACCAGTCTACCTTAGAGTTGAGCAGAGATCAATAAAGATATGGGATATATATATTAGTTTATCATTCCAGTTATAAATTTTTAATTGTAAAGTATAATATAACAGAGTCATTACTGATAGTACTTATAGCAGTCAGTGCTTTTATTGAGTTTGTTTAAATAAGAGATCCAACACACCTTACCAAATATTATTAAGGTTTGTTGGAAAACTGGGTGAAAAAATGTATTTTAAGTCTTATCAGTATTACATAATGGAAACTACTAATTACAATTTTAGGCATTCCTGCATTAAGAAACATTTGTTAAGTCCATACTAAAGCACAAATGTGTGATTATAAGCAACTTGTTCTGCTCCAAGAAACATTACAGTAATACTCTGCAGTAACATCATGGATCATTCTGTGTATGTTGAATACAATGTATGTCAGGGTGCACACTATATGCAGTTGTTTGACATATATGTTACAAAATACTCATCTAAATTAATTATTCATACAGCACAGAAAACCTCTGTAATGAAATTAACAAATGATTTGTTTTTGTAAATCAGCATTTTTTATAATACATTAATTATTAAGAAGTGGATGGTATTTCAAATTCATGCACAGTCATCAAAAAGACAAAGATTTTCTTCAAAAATTATTATACATTACATATTCCAAGGGTATACTATAATATGACTTGTAATAAAAAATGTTATGTTTCAGACAATTATGGTCTGTACCTGAAAAACGGGAAGATATGCTAAGTATTAATGCTGTACGATGTGTAGCAGTATTGTTGACAGTACAGTGTGAATCTCTCGGAATTATTAAATCATCAAACCCTGAAAAAAGAGCTGAAGAAATGAAAAAAAGTCAAGAAGAGCTCATCACTGGAATTTTAAAATGTTTGTGTTGTTTTACAACATATGCAAATACCCACTGTGCAGAGCAAGTAAGTACATTTACATATATATATAAATATACACCATGCCCGCTCATATACTCTGGCTCTTATATGTATAACTGCCAGAACACAACAATGACGCAGCAGATTGACATAGAGGGTAGTAGGTAGCCAGCTGTGTTCTAGCAGTCTGACAAGCATTTAAAAAATATATACTTTGATGAACAAAATAATCTTTTTATTATATATTTATGTAACATATTTTTTAATATTTTGTATTTCTTTTAGATTATAGCAGCAAACATCAGAATATCATTACTTTGGTACTAATCAAATATCAGAAGGTTATACAAATAATCCTATGATTTTCACATTATTTTCAGATACAGGGGGATGGTAGAGGATATCAGTGTCTAGTAGCCCTTACAAAATCATTTGAATCAACTGCATTGAAATGCCTAATTAATTTATGCTATGTTTCATCCTGTCGTCCTCATTTGGGTACAGCAGGCTTGGTAGAATGTTTAGTCGGCATTTTACAAAAACTTTCTGGTAAACTTTATTCTAGTTCTTATTAGTGTATAACATAGATTTGCTCTTTTAACATGTCATTAATTAACAGTAATGTGAGATATGTACTGATCTAGATCAGCTATCTTTCTGTCTCTCTCTCTCTCTCTGGGTATTCCTTCATTACTGAAGATCCTGGTATACTATTCTTTAATGGATAAATTGCTTCCATTGGCGTCTATTGGTGGCAATTTTAGCGTTGATATAGCTCAGTTATACTCAACCTGCAGCCACATATTGCCCACGAGATTTTGTGGTTGACCCACCAGACAATTTCTTTTTAACTACTTTAAATATCGCTAATAGAAAAATCATGATTGCGCTAAGTAAATAGATAGTAGATAGTTCATAATGGTTCAATTTCAATTCAAAAAATCACGAAAACATAAGAAATCGTTCCTTAATATTTTTTATTTGCAGCTTATGACACCATTGCTAATACGTCTTTGTGGCCCTGTTAAAAAAAGATTAGGTATTGTTAATCGAGATCATATGATTTAATATAAATCTTTCAAATGGTCTTACATTTTTGTTTGCTCAGAGCCGTAATCTAATTGATTGAAAAATAAAGCAACTTACATATCGGTAGGCCAATGGGCGGAAGATGTTTGTTGCTTGTTGTTGATACCATTTTTCTTCACCTTGCATCGCAGCTAGCAAGGCAAGATAAAAATAATATAGCTATCCATCGGTTTCCATAAATGTTCCAGTGACTTTACCGTAAAACGAATGCTCCTTTGGAAGAGTTTTGAATTGGTGCAAATTCAGTATAACCAGACATACACCTAACATTTTAAATTCATAAAAATTATATATAGTGATTAATAATAAATTCTATCTTGGTTGTCGAAATCACTGTTTTCACATTTGGATTTGTTTTTTTGGCTGCAGATGTAGCTTGGTGGCCAGAGGGCTCTGCAAAAGCTCTTGCACAGTTAAGCGGCGAATCAGTAAACCGTTCCCGTCTACGACATTGCGGTGGTTTACCTTTATTAGTGTCAGCAGCAAGAGTAAACCCCCATGCAATGCATGCTTTACTGCAATATGTTTTTGATGACTCATGTAAGATTTTTTGGTGGTTATTTCACATATTGCACAATTTGTTATTAGAATTTTAGTTAAATAAAATCTTTTTTGGTTTTATTTAAAAATTAAAAACTTTTTTAGTTAGTAATATAACATATGTTATAATATAAGTATAATATAACGTTTTTACTCAATGTGTGTTACATAATAGCTTTATTAATTTAAGCATTCCAAATCTTAATTAATGAAGGACTAATTGGTTTACTTACTGATAAATTAACCAATCATCTAACAACTATGGATTTTGAACACACTGATTTAGAACAAAATATTAATACTACAACTGAAAAAACAAAACTAGTAAAATCCAAAGAGAATATATCCAGGCATAATTTTACTACAATAGAAAATAATGTGATAGAACCATTTCATGACACTAATCCTTTTGAAGAAAAAGGTTTATTTGCAAGAAGGAAAGGACAGTTGGCTTCAAATAATGGAGATGAATTAAAAGTAGTAATAGAAAGAGATAACATGATTGTTGGTTTTGTGGATGCCATAGATAGTGACGCTACAGATGATAGTGAAAGTGAAGATGAAAATCCTCAACCAAAGCGTAAAGGTCTAAAGAGGGCTAGATCTGGGAGTCCTAAATATTTAAAAAAAGTAGGTGAGATTATTGTACTAAATTATTATTCTAAAAATTTGTATTCGTTTAAATAAATAACATTTTTCATTTTGTTTAGAAATCACAATTAATTAAAATGGCGAATAAAGATTGGTCAGCTGGAGTTTATTGGGAACCTAAAAGTCCCGAATGGTCTTTCAGTTCTCAATCACTAGTGCCTATGAGTCCAGACCGAACTGAGCAATTTCCTTTATCTCCTTACTCTGACGGCAATAATTCTGGACTTAGTCCAGAATACAAAGGATTTTCATTTAGCAAAAGGGCGCGATGGGACTGGAGTCCTCAATCCAATGCCAGCACAGGAGAAGGAAGTTTGTCATCGGCATATTGGACGGAATATCAATATAGTCCCTCTAGTTCGGGCAGTCCTACATCTCCCTTTAGTAACTATGAAGGTATTTTTTAATTATTACCTATATAAAGTGCTTGCTTTCCAATCTTTTCAGGGATGACTGTCAAATATTACCACTGGGCATTAAGTTCGTCAGTATTTAATAAAATAATTTGTTTCAATCCGTAAATCATTTAATGTAGGCGATTATTGTAATCACTAGCTAAGCATTAATTGAATAGAAAATGGTTACATAAGATTTTAAAAAAGTGCATAAAGCCTGTAAAAACAACTTAGTACTTAAATTATACAAATTATTTTATTTTATTTTAACGATTTGTTTGTATTATGATATTTAACTGTAATATATATGCAACAAATAAGTTTATATAAATGTTTGTCATGTAAGTAAGGTCTTTTATTTTTAAATAGATAGTTCCGATTCGGAGATCTCGGGTCGTTACTCGCCAGTGTGTAGCGAACAAGACTGCGAAACGGAAGACGGTGCCGTTAACTTAACGACGAGCGAAAAAGTACTTGAGCTTGATGCTACTCAAGTGGCTCACGACTTGGATGAGCTCATTGTGGCGGATGACGATAGTGTGGACGAAGAAGGAACTTCAGAAGGTAATATAATAATATCTGATTCCTGATATAAAAATTTAATCAATTACATAATCTTTTAGTGCATTTTGCGTCCTACAGTTTTAGATCAGAAATTAATAGTTTAATTTTTACCTGTTCTATTATTAAAAGTTGTTAAGTAATTAACATGTCTTTTAGACAATGATGAGGTTAAAAAAATGCGCCAAGATAAACTAATGGCGTTTATCTTAGCGCATCTGCTTTCCGTGTAATACGGAGGTCCCGGGTCCGATTACCTCGTCACAGGAATAGTGGATTCTGGATGGTAGTAGGGTTTTTCAAACCTGCCTGGGCAGCTATTACCCTCAATATCAATCTGCTCAATTCATCAATTACAAAAATATTATTTTATTAATGTCTATTTAGTCTAATATTTCAATAATAATAATTATTAATAAAATAACTTTTTCATGAAATTATTTTTTACAGAAGATGCTAATAAGATAGATGTAAACGCAAAATCATCTAATATAGCGTGCGTGTTGGTTCTGTTGTTTCGTGTGTCGCACGGCGCGTGCACGTACGGCATTCGTGAGGAGGTCGTGCCCAACCGTACGCTAGACTTACTGACCGGAAGAGAGTGCCTGAATGCTTTGTTAGACTATGTTGAAAGATGCAAGAGACCTTTAGGCAGGGCAGCCCGAATATTAGCAAGGGTATTAAGGTAACGTCTATGATATAACACGTTGAATGCTGAAAGTCGACGGTGACGTCTTAAGTCAGACCAAACTTCAAAATTTGGAAAAATGTCAATATTAAAATGCCAGACATCCAGTTTCGGCAAAGCTCCGTTAGGAGAGCACTTTTTCTCTTGACATTCACAAGTCGAGTGGACCTAATGGCATCCCGTCAATTGTGCTAAGGACATGTGCACCTGAGTGTGCACCGGTTGTCACTCCTATTCTTTAGGCAAATTTTCGTGCTCTTTGAAGAAATCATTAGTGCACCCGATCCCTAAAAATGGCTCACATCCGTCCAACTACAGCCCTATTGCCATAATTTCTCTGCTCTTCAAAATCATGGAAACATTAGTAAACCATCAAATCCTCGGGTATGTGGAGGCGAACCACATCATCTGTGACCGCCAGTACGGTTTTTGGCAAGATCGCTCGGTTGGTGATCTTCTAGTTTACGGACTCATAGATGGGCGCAGGCGATTGAAAGCAGAGGGGAGGCTTTAACTGTAGTTTGGATATTGCGAAGGCTTTTAATCGGGTTTGGCACAAAGCGCTGGTTTCAAAACTACCATCCTACGGACTTCCAAACAAATTGTGCAAATGGATCACCAGCTTTCTCTGGAACCGAAGCATTATAACCGTTATTGACTGAGTACGCTCGTATCCCAAACGTGTAAATAATGACAGCACTGTGGTCGTTCTTTACACCGGCCACGGCAATAAGGTTCTGGAAACTTGATGAGTGCCGAAACAAACTTGTGTCCGAATTTGAGACTTTATTATGCAGTCTCCAATTGGGAATGACTAAATTTAGTAGATGTCAACTCCAGAAAGATCCAAGTTTGCGTGTTTACTACCAAAAAGAACCCCTTCGCCGTTTACACCCTTTTGCCAACACTTCGCTTACGGCCTTCACAAGTATTGGCGTCGGCGTATCGAGTGATATTCAATTTTGTGGTCATCTGGAAGAAAAGGCGAAGATAGCTTTTAAAAGGCACGATATGATCTGTAGCGAGGGACAGTATTTCATTCCAGCCACTCTGACCTTGCGCAGCATGTTGCTTCTCTCTCCATTTGATATAAATTTACCTCGGGGAGTGTTCTGATTAATTGTTCAGAATATTTCCCGCCGCCGTATTTATTCCACCATTGTAGTACCCGACACAACACCAAATTCCATTGTCACCATTTGAATGATTGGCAATCTTGTACTGTGCGTTTTCAGCGCATTTTTTACCACTTACAACCACCTTGTAAAATCAGATGTCACCAGCGGTATTTCCGGGCTAATACGCCTTAGAGGCCTTCAAGAAAAGAGCGTACTCTTTCAATAAAGGTTAGCAACGCAGTTGTGACTCCTCGAGTGTTGCTACTGTATATGGGCGACGGTGATCACTTTCTATCAGGTGAACCGCTCGCTCGTTTGCCTACTCTTCCTATTAAAAAAATTGATTTTACATTATAATCATTATTAATACAATAATAGTTCAAAATTAAATTCTAATATTTTAGTTTTAAACCTTTTAAATATAAGGAAAGTCATACATATTTTACACTAGAGATATAAATGATCTTATTATAGTATATTAACCGTGTCAGATTCGGTCTTCAACGTGTTAACTTTGTTAGTGCTTAATATATTTTTTTAATATAGCTCATTATTTTATGTAATGTGATTCTTTTGCAGTAACGCTCTGTGCTTAATGAGTATACTTAAACATAGATTGGCACTTAGATTACATAGTATGTCCATAAGTTCCAAACACCCACCCACTAAATGTCAGCAATGTAAGCAGGTGAGTCCTTAAAATACGTAATATCAATTATTTTTTAATCATCATTTTAAATTTATTTCTTAAGGTTTTCATTTGGAGAAAGACGTCAAATATTAGGCAATATTTAAACTTATCGCTTATAATAAAACCGTGTGAGATTCTTTATTTACTCTAAAAAAAATTCTTTCAGATTGTTAAGTTAAGTGTTAAACTACTTGCTCAGTTGACTATACTTGCCGAATCGAGTTATGGAATCGGCGAAATAAGTTATCAATTACTTAAAGGCAGTTCACACATGAAACAAACACTTTCATTAACTCTACCATATGTAGTAAGGTTAGTGAAATATATCACATTAATGTTATTCATCACTTTCTTTTTATCACAGAATATGTACCTTGTCACGTTAATAGAGCAAAATGATAATTAATATTTCTTCCTCCTCTAACATTTTTTGGAGTTGATTCTTATTGTAAATAAAAATATATATTTAATGATTATTTTTCAGAACCTTAAAACCGTTGAAGAAATACTTTATTGATTGCAGCGCGCTAAATCTATTATTTAGCATTATTTCTGAATCCAAGGAGGATATACATGACTGCGTCACAGCTTTAGTTAAATTAGCGAGTAATTTATACATAAAGGATCCAAAAATATTAGAGACCAGATTTAAAGATAAGATCTCTGTTACTTATGACCCTGTGCTGGACAACCTATGTCTAGAAGAAATAGTTACTTTCGAATTGGATGACTTGTCATTAGTAAGAGCTAACAAAATATTCCTGTGCCAAAACTCTGACGTATTCAGCGCAATGTTAATGGGGTGCTTTAAAGAATCGGTCGAAAAGTGCGTACGGTTGAAAAATGTTTCAAAACCGGCTCTCGAATATCTTTTGACACTTTTACACTGTGGCTTGAATAATCCCAAGAGTGATATACAAATATTTCCTATGACTGATTGCTTGGAGACTAATCTGGAAGTATTATTGTTAGCTGACAGGTTTTTATTCGAAAAACTTAAAGAATTATTGAGTAGCGCTATCCTACAATTTCAATTGTCACCGGATACAGCAGATAAAATATATATATGGTCGCTAAGTGATGGTATGGGATTTTTATGTGTTGAAGCGGTAGCATATTTGCTTACTGGTAAGATGTGTGAATTACAGCGCACTCGATGTTTCAAAAATATACTTAACTTAAAATATAAAGAACAGTGGCTTGATGATATAAAATCTATGATCATGAGACAGCTCATGAAATAACAGCTCCGTAAAATCCTGTAGCATTATCAATTATTTACCATTATTATTTGTATTACACAGTGTAAATATTTTATTGTAAATGTATTGTAATATGTTATTGTATTTATTTTAGTGTAAAAATATATGTAAATATTTTTTTTGATAACAAATGATAATTCTCATGTTGTTATTACAAAGATGTAATAATTATAAACCTTATTTGTATGAACAACATTTTTGGAAGTCTTTTTGTCTAATATAAGACTATTGTACGTGGTTTTGACGTCGCTTTCATTTTCATTGCCATCGATAAAGGATCTGTATGTTTTATCCTGCTTATGAATGCGTAACCATAGTTCCGTAGCATGTACATTTTAAAGTATTGTGAAACAAAAACATCTCGATCATCAGTTTAAAGTAGACCTGTTAAAGCTTTGATTCAATGTAGGCATATAACGTTTATACATGTGAAATACTTTTCATTTTATCTTTCCTGTAATTTGGTTTTCGTCTATTTTCATTGAATTGTTTTAACATTTTGACTATTAAAATTTATCATCATGAAATTATTTGTAAATATTAGAAATAACCCATGTAGAATAAAACAAATTGTATTGGGTGAGAGAATTATTTTTTGTTATAATTTATAATGAAATGTTGATTATGCTCATGTAAATTAAGTCCTGTTATTCATATATTAAATCAACTGTGATGAAATATTTCTTAGTAGAATAAAGTTGAATTGTGCTTAATTTCATTATAACAATATTCCTGATATTATAAAATATTTCTAATCCGATCTAAAAATTTTAGTAAGTAATTTAAGACTTAATTTAAAGACTTTTTTTTACAAATTGGATACTCTTCAGATTGGATAGAAAGAGTGTAATTCGAGTTTCGAAAAAAGCTTTGTCTCCCATCGTCTTTTCTTCGCGTTTCATTTTAATTCCTGCTGTCAAAGACCAGGTTAACAATAGAGGCGGTGTAACTTTTTAATGTTCAATTCTATAAGTGTAACCACTTTCTAGTGTGATTCAAATCCTTATTTTGATTAATTAAGAAAACGTTAAGACATAAGAATTATGCAACAGAACAACATTTTGCAGTTGTAGATAATATATATTGAAACCTATTGTTAGATAAACATTTTGAAAGAAAATAATTAAAATTGTGTTTTGGAACTAACTCCTTCCAAGTATAACATGTAATGATTCTAATGTAATATGTAGTTTTTAAGGGTATAAAGCTTGAATGATCTTTAATTGGAATATATTTTAATAAAATTAATAGGACAGGGTAAACCAGAAGTTTTATTTTTAAATATACAGGTTTTTTCATAAAAAATGCAAAAAATATTAAGTGCTTATCTTGTAGTTTATTGATATATGCCTAATTAAAAAATACAAATATAGATGATATACTAGATCACTACTTTAAAAATATGTTAAAAGAATCTTTCTATTTAATTATGCCTACAGTGGTTAAAAACTTGTCAATAGTGATTACTTTTCTTGAGCACCTCTAGCAATGAGAGTTAACTCTACCTGCCTGTTTGGCACCAACACTTGACAAGTAACTGGTGTAATAGTTTCACCATTTTTTACTTTAAAATCAAAATTAGTTATTATCTGAAAAAAGAAAGTGTTCATTAAAAATTGTTAACTGGACAGCCCATGACCATACATACCACAATTACACTACTGCTGTATTTTAATATTATTTTTACCTGGTGTATTACTTCTGTCAGTTGGAACATAGCAATTTTTTTTCCTATACATGTTCTAGCTCCCAAAGCAAAAGGTAATGTTGCTGAAGGAACATGGTTAATAACATTTTCTTTTACTGAATAATTCCTATCCCATCTATATGGCAAAAACTTGCTGGCATTGCTAAAATTTTGCTCATCACGGCCAGAAGTGTATATAGAAGCAATAACAGGGGTCTGAAATTAAAAAAAAGAAAACAATTGAGAAAAATAAATGTTAGTAATATAAAAATACTCAATAAAAAATGTACATTTATAATGCCTTCTTCTGTATTATCTTTTTGATAGCAATATTAACTTCATCCTTTATGTAGGTATATGGATGCTCATGTTCACTTGGGGCTTCAGGAATTTTCAATTTTCTTCTCAGTGGAGGAGAAAGTAGACATAAACTCTGTATAAGTCCAAAGCTACTCGAGGTAAACCAATATAAACAAATACATGAGGGAACAGTTGCTGCTACTGGTATCATAAATATTGAAAATACTCTAAACACATTTGTAAAAATGTTATATACTTTAGATGGCTGTCTAAGCTTTGACAATCTTTGTATTTCAATAATTAACAAATTTGATATTCCAAAGGAAGCTGGTAAAATATATGAATGATCTGGTTCAGTTAAATTTGGAAACCAACCTATACCACCTATTGACAGTTCCATAAATGTTAATAATGCAGTAGCAGTATCTGATTGCATATAAACGAGATTTCTAAGTGCAAATGACATGCATACCCAAACAGGGATTTGAAACCAAATAACTAAACTAGCTTTGAATGGGTGACAATTATCCCTTTCTATAAGATTACGCCATTGCTTTTTCAGTGATCTTTTATACAGAATTACTGTTTGTTTATCAGTTAAATTGTAGGCCCTTTTGGCTAGAGCTGTTTCCCTTTTTAATTCATCAACTAAATTCTTTAATTCTAAACTAATATTCTCAACTTTTGCTAAAATGTAGTACTGATATATAGTTAATGGCAAAGTTACCAATGCTCTAACCAGTAATGTAGACGTTACTATAGTAGCCCACCATGTTAAACCAGTTGTATCATGAAAATAAACTAAACCTTCTTCTATTAATTTCACGGGATAACTATGAGAAATGGAGGTATATATTCCAGATTGCCAAGATGCAAATGATTCGAAAGATAAATCTCGTTTACATAATAAATAAGACGGCACGCTTTCTTTATATAAAATAGTGTTTTTATGTCGTTCATAAACATCCAATGTATTTTGTGGAAACCTATTACACAAACTATACGCTCGATAATTTATAGTTTTTATTTGAATTATTCGTAGTTTAGATATGATACAACAATTTAACATTATTGAAATTTTACTATACTATTTTTTAATAAAAAATGGGCATACATAATTAACTCTATAGGAACAGTATAACCTCAAAAACATCTATTTTAACAAATGAAATTGTCAACCTGTCAGTTATAATGTATATATATCAGCTATGATACTCGCTTGTTCAGTATTAGTAATTAATATTTTCATTTGATAACAATGTGACAGATATCAACGATATATACTAGTTTAAGAGTCATTCAAGTCATGTGACTCATAATTATAGATCTAAAGATCCTCCAGTAATATTTTTTTTAAACAATAATTACTGTACAAAGATGTTTAAGTACATAACTAAGCGAAGAAGTGAATTTTCTCAACTCATACCCACAAAATATTTAAAAGGAAATATTTGGAGACGTTTTCTAACAAAATACCGATAAAAATATAACTGTGATTTTAAAAATAATATTTTTTGATGATGCTTACCCCTTTTTTTAAATTATACGGGCCTAAAAAACAATCTTTTGGTAATATTCTTGTTAAAAACGGAGCCACAGGATACAAGCGCATCGATTCTTTAACTGCATGTTTTACGTATGTAATTCCTTTTTCTCGGATATCTTTTAGAACGTGATAATTTTCAGACAACATTAAAAGTGTCCATAGTGTAGTATAAGCAGTCTGTAAAAAGAATACCAAGAATGGTAAAAATGTATATCGCTTGAGCAAACATTATAAGCAACAAATTCATACAGTGTCTCCAGCAGCAATCACAAAATCAGCAGAAATTTTTTTTATGATTTCATCGTCAACGTTATCATCACTTAATTTTCTAATTAATCCATTAGTTTCACTTCTTTTTAAGAGCATTTCGTCGACAATCTTTTGCGCTGAAAAAACACTATACTGAATAAAATATAACAAGCAGTTATTTTAGAGGTATTATTAATTTTATGTCAACTACTAAAATACTACCTTCTGCTGTCAACAAAAGGTTTGAGCATTGTACACTATATAAAATAAGAGCCAACAGTTATACTGATTCAAAACAATTTACTGCATACTTACGTAATAATTGAGTTTAGTAAGAAATAATGGAAAAGAAATTTTTAAAACTATTTCGTGATTTAAGAGATACTTCTTAACCAGAATGAATTTATTACCTATCCAATGAATATACCTTTACACGACGATGGATTGTATACATAAAAATAGATAACTATTATTATTTTAATATATACTAATAATGACTTCCTACAATTTGGTTATTTATATTTCATAAATTCGTTGGAATGAAGTACATCAAATAGCTTTAATTAATCAGAGAATAAAGTATGTGTAAATGACATATAATCAGAATCCCACATCAGTCGTACGGTATGCCACGACAATATATAAAAATATATCATACCCAAAAAAACTGACGAATCAACGCTTTCTTTAAAGTCAGTCCAAATTTTTAAATTCAGCCGGTGACACAAACTTAAAGGTAAAGCATATAATTTTGTTGTAGTCTGAAATATTTTTTTAACCTCTTGTGAAAAAATATGGACCAGATCTTCATATTGCCGACTTTCAGATAAATTCGAATCTGTGCCAAGAAGCACTTTTATTATTACTGAAAATTGTTCATTAATAGTAAAACAGATATAATATGTAATATTCATATGAAACGTGTACCTTACTTATAATAATTACCATCTGTAGACAGTTTATAAAGTTCAGTATCCAAGTCAGAAATAACGCAACCATTGAAAGCGCGACTTTTCAATTTTGTGATGAACTTACTGACCGTTTGTTTAATAGGTTTTTCAAACCATGTATCGGAGTTTTCTTTAAGCAAATGCCTATTCATTACACGCCTATTTTGTAGCCACTCTTCACCATCCATGAAAAATAGTCCTCTTTTAAATCCATATAGTTTTTCATACAAGACCCATGGATCTGGCAATATATGAGCTGGATATTTTCCTTCTAGGTTTAAGAAAAGAGTTTTCATCAACATTGGGTCGCTAATGAATACTAATTCTGTATTTCCACTTAAGATTTCAGTGAAAACAGTTCCAAGTTGTTTGTGTCTGGCGTCTATGTAGTCATGTAACCTGATTAATTAATACATAATTATTTTAGAACTCATTCATCCAAATGTATAAATTAATAGACTAGAATTATTTATGAAATTTTAACGTACTTTGTTCCTCTACCAGCAAGAAAGAATTCAAGTTTCGTTCCAAACACTGGCAGAGATTTTGGTCGAGGCATATCTTTAATAGTTAAAAAGGATTCTAATCTTTTTGCTGATTTAAATACATGTTTTCTTAAACAATCTCTTGTAATCTCTGCTATGCGATACATTTCTGTTGCCTAAATAAAGAATTCTGTAATAGTTGTAATATATTAAAACCATTATATATTACATTAAAACTCATTTACTTTCTCTATACACGTAATTTTAAATTGCTACTACACACATAAATCGCATTTTGCAATTATTTTTTTTTATTTCTTTTTTTCGATTTTTGTCACAACGGACATACCAATCCCATCTAACTATTTTTTATTACAACAACTTACTTATTACTAAATATAAAACGGTATAACAAAATTTATAAATTAAATTTAAAAATGTTCTAGTCAAAACAAATCAAAACTATTTTGCCAGAGTCATTAGATATTTGGTAATTTTCGAAGTTGGGTTTGCCAGTATGGATTGTATCAGTCTCATCCATTATATTAATATGATTGTGTCATTTTTTTATCGTCGGTGTTTACACGAATTTGGAAAAATTGCCAAACAAGTAGTGGCTTCATGTTTGCCGTAGTACTGTGTAGGTGCCGAGAAAAAGGCTTCGTACCGGTTGGTTTTGGCGGAGGCTCCACGCTTCGTTATTACTTAACATGGTGTGAAAATAATGGAAATGTTACGACTTTTGCCGATAAAAAAACAACATTTTATGGACAGTTCACGTGATCATAAATGATCGCCTTACGGCAGTCACTATGATTGGTTTATTGAAAGTGTTAAATTTAAATGCATTAGAATTTAATGCGTATTTATATATATATATATAT
>DWQX01003150.1:0-18888 GCA_018245475.1 Pharmacophagus antenor
CCCCCCCCCCCCCCCCCCCCCCCCCCCCCCCGCCCCCCCCCCCCCCCCCCCCCCCCCCCGCCCTCTTTTCTTTTTTTTTGTAATCGTACTTAAGTACAAAATTATAAAGTACAGACTGTACCATTTAAAAAGAGCATTTCATTTCCATATGTGTTCATCCTTTAGATAATCATCTACGCAACAGTATACTTTTTTGCATACAATTCGTTTTACAAAACATTTAAATTTTCAGATGGATAAAATAGTTACACCGTTTGGCAATTTGTTGTAGAAACGTATACACTGGCTTTTAAGTGAATTGCATACTTTATGGAGCCTAATAGGGGGCATAGCTAGCATAGCTGGCATAGCTAGTTTATATCTATTTCTTAGATTTACACCATGGAAAAGACAATTTTTCTTAAATTTTTCTTTTTGTTTTTGCACATATAATAGGTTTTCATGTTTATAATGACAATATATCGTCATGATATTGATTTCTTTAAATTAATATATAATAAATTTTTTACTAACTTTTGGAGCCCCATCTTATAGATATTTCTAATGGCTCGTTTCTGGAGTACGAATAAGATATCAATATCCACGGCATTGCTCTACAATAATATGCCACACGCCATAATTTTTCGATGAATTATCTTGCACTCTTAAAATTATTTAAACCTAAGTTTATGGTAGGATTGGTACAGAAAACTATATAAAATCAAGTGATGATAGTGCAAAATTTTATGCATCGAACGTAAAATTGATTGGAATTTGCGGATAGTTGTTAAAAGTAAGTCTCATATGGTTGTAACTTATTTACAACAGCACGCCTCAAGTCGACCTACGCAACAAGATTGCATGCAGCTCTTCTCAAATGAACATTAATGACTCATTGTAAAGCAGCTATCAATTCCCTAGTTAACAATCTATTAAACTTTCCAAGATCCCATAAATGGTGTTCTTAAAGATTTAAACTCATATTTTAATAAAAAAATCTATGAAAAAAGGGTAAATTAAATTTAAAACGTGAATTTTGTTGTAAGCAAAATAAGGTAATTACATAATATATATTACTCACACGAATGATTTGTGATATTATATAAGTAATTATTACTATAATAATTTAAATTAATATATTTAAACAAAGAAATTTACTTAATAATTCTAAATTCACGATAGTCCACTATCTACCACCAAACTGGACATCCCACTCTTATCTGGAACATTTAAGAAGTGGTAAATAGAATAAATCGAGGCATTGTCTTCAAATTATTTGAATTCATAATGTACTATCCGGTAGCTTAATTTGAATTAATGAACTTTCATTTCATTTGCTACAGAAAACTGATTGTGATTTGTTGAAAAAACTCTGACCAATTTTACTATTGAAAAAATAACAAACTAACGTAATTACTACATTGTAATAACTAGTGTGAAGCTGCAACGAAATAAATGTTCAACACTGGAGCTTCCCACAATAAAACGCTACCTCATGTCGTTACAATTCTGCAAAGAGAAAAAAATGTATATATTACGAGCCGGCTTACCGACAACTCATTTTGTTAAGAGCCGCCGTGCAAAAAATAGTGTTACGAGAATGCTAATACTGCTCGAGTCGTTGCGAAAACGTTCGCGCGAACAACACGCTATGGCTCATTTACATTATGTCATATACTGCCATGTAATCGTTTAGCTACTAACCATGCGAGAGAATAATTTTCTCAGGTTTATATTGCTGTACGCTTTGTTTTCAAGATTGCCGATGTACTTTTAAAACATAATATAAGTTATATTTACATTAAAAATGATCTTGACTTAATTTTCTTTCTATTTGCAATTCTGCAATTTGGTTTAGCTACTTATAATATTGTTTTTTTAATCGACACATTGTGTAACGATGCGGCCGCAGATGAAGAAGCATGACTCGACCAGAATACTCCGCTTTCATCTATGTATTTGAATACTGTTAGACAGCGAGCATTTACATCGACGAACCTCCCGATGTCACCATTATAATGTTAATTAAAGAAAAGTCCAAAGCGTTGGCGTTAGCTCCTGCTCGGTAATAGTAGCGTAACAATAAATCGACACAAAGGCAACCAGCTCAGTTAGCTGTGAAGAGATAAAAACATTGCGTGGGTTCTCCATACGAACCCGGCTCCGCACAGTCGCCAAGTACAATTTTTATGTACCATAACAGACACCGCGTGCTCTTTGAGTCATAATTCGAAGCTATCCGAACGTTTACATCGATCTCAGCGTGTTCGTTTCAGTTATCTCATTAGCAGTTTTACGATCAATTTATTTTCAGCCATAAATCTTTAGATATAAATTCTTTAATTAAACATTTGATTGCTAATTAAGTTTTTTTTACTGTTTGAAGTGTTATCAACAATGATTCTCATACGTATCAGTGTGTACATTATATGTGTGCTTTTTTTTTATAGAGCAAAAACAAATTACATTTACTTTAAGTTTTTGAAAAATATTTAAAAAACTTATCAATACTTACAAATTTATATCATTTCTGCTCTAAAATATACTATATTATATAATAAAACTAACTGCGTCTAGAATCCAAAAAAGTATCTTAATATAAACAACTGTGTTCTCAGTGAGTTATAAATTGTATTATTCACAAATCTTTTAAACAGTTCACACAAATAAGCGTCATCTCGTCCATTAACTTTACTTAACCCTTGATAAAGATGTGAATTTGCTACTATAAAGTAATGATAACATGTAAATGTTTCTTTCGGTCTCGATTCTCGATAACGAATCGAAAAAAAATTTATATATCTTACAATAATTTAAATATTGTGTAATTTAGATTGTATGTTAACGGCAAAAAGAACCCTTAAATGAAACAGTTATATAGAATCCGCCACTTCATTATACAAATCGCGGGATTATGTTAATATGAACTATTTATAAGCAGTTTGATTTACTACGGTGTCACTGCACGCCATGTAACCATTTCAAACAATAAATTTAAGCATTATCTTTCGCTACTGTTCCACATCCGTGTGGGTTTTTGAAAAAGATTTATTTTTAATTATTATTTTATCTGTAGAGTAATACATCTTTATTCATATTTTTGAATAATATACGAATAAAGACACATTTATTTAATATAAAAGAATTGCTTAAGACATTTGAAATTTAAATGTATTTAGATTTCGTAATATTAATTGATTTTATTACACCAAACTTACGTTCACATTTAATTATTCTTGATAAAAAATGAAATAAAATATTGTTTATAAACCGGAAATAGAAAAGTGTGTACCGATTGTGATGTGAAAATATTTTATACGCTATATTATAGTGTAATAACTAAAATTTTGTATCATTAATCTAGGCGATAGGAGGTTTAGATGTAGAGATGAGCTGGGGAAGGCGTTGCGGCTGCGGAGAGGGAGGGGGATCGGCCAGTGACCCACGCTGTGGCATTCCGACGCGCGCAACGTGCGGACCTGCTCTCTTTACTTTTAAATAGAAAACATATAAAACCTCCATCGATTAATCAAAACTTTTTGTTGTAAAACGACTACAGTTATTTTATATTGGTTGAATATTATAACATATTACACATAAACTACTAAACATTAGCAAACAAATGTATAAATAAAATTAAAGTGAAAAAAAAGAGAAAAACTATCGCTAAAATTCGACTAGGAATAAATGAAATTTATAGCCTTTATTAGCACAATCTGATAATAGATTTAACATTAAATTATATGAAATACTAACATCCATTTCGTTCAGCTTTAAAGCGTTAAAACATTCGACAGTTCTGAGAACTTATTACATCTGTTACCGAAAGCTAGTTGATAGGCAATCTAGAGCCAACGATTGAAATAAATAAAAAACTGACCTGGATTGTTGGTGTTTCAACGTAGACTTTCATTTCGTAGGCTTTCATTTCACTTGATAATACTGCGCTGTAAAATAACCAAACGTTATAAATACGGCGAAAAATATTTTTTAGTTCATTTTTGCGGAACCTGTCAAAACAATCACAATGTTTGCGAAACGAAACGAGGACGGTTCCGTAGAACCTGTTCTCATAACAGGCGTCTGTCGGTACGTTTCTTCAATGAAGTTTTGTTCTTAAAAAAAAAGTTCCGTCGTCTTTTAAGCGCTTAGTTGACTGACCGAGGGTTTTTTGTACAATTGCACGGGCCGAATCTACTCGGCGGCTATTGCCGATTCCATAACATTTATTTTACATTCACACTGTCAAACATTGTGAGTCACTTCCACATTACCTTTGACGGCGCCATCTCGCGCCGTAAGTTTCACTCCTACCGAAATACATTATGCAACCGGTAATCGTAATTGAAAATATTTTTTAATGTAAACCATTAAGTTTCGGCCGCGGTCTCTCTCGATAATTTCGGGGCTCACATTTTTTTTATCAACGTTCCATGCCTTGATGGGTTTCTAAGCGACTGTCCATCGCGATCCCTATCTCGAAGTATAATATGAAAAGACAGACGTTACTTATATTTTATTTAACGTCACAATTGATCGAACTGCCTCGATAAGACAACCGGGAGGGAAAGATTTGTTTGTCATTAATTATGTATTCTTAACGATCATCACGGGTATAAATGTAGTTAAATTAAAATTGTCTCTAGGACCTCGGACGAACTATATCATAATTAATAAGCTTAATATCGAATTGTGGATAACCCGTTTCATTGTATTTATGCCGCTGAGATTTGTGGTTGCATACAGTTTCGGTTTTATGTTGAAGAGTATGCTAAGTTTAGTTAGAATTGAAGATTTTATTGTCTAGGCCAGTTTGGTGTGAGCGTTTTCAAAGTAACTCGGTAATTGCCTTGTTAATTTGAATACGTTGGCGGTCTCTTTGATGTCGGCGAAGCTGTTTGGCCGGTGGTTCTGAATCCGTCGTCCGACTTTAATCGAGCATACACTTCTTAATTCATTACAAAATTGAGATATCCCCTTCATTAGATATTTCTAATTTATTGGAAGTAATTTGATGTTTGATATTTTACGTCTGAGTTTTTTTACGTTTTTTAATTGGATCGCTTTTTCTGCATCTATTAATTGAATAGTTGAAACAGGATTTTCATATACAGAACAGGTGTTTAGTTACGGCAAATTTGCAAGTAACGGGTTAGTATTAATAAATTTTTTCTAGAATTCTGTAAATTATTAGTATTTTATTATTTTTGAATTTTAATATTGACTATTTTTAATAAATAATTGTTGGCGCTTTGTTTAAAGCTAAACGAATTATGTATTTGACCTCTGTTTTTACTGCATTCATTTTATTATCACTACTCTTCGTAAAAAATTGTCTTATTTATGCAATTTAGTGTTTTAAAGACAGATATTAAGATATATCTAGGAATTATATTGTTGTTGCATAAGTACCAGGTTTCATTCATTGCCTTATATTTGGGTCACTTGCATGCTTTCATTTATTTTAAAACGCTAAAGGTTGCTAAACCAAACTTTAAGAAGCAGTAGAATATAAAATCTACGTATTGCAATCGTGAATTTATTGCCAATTGTTGGTACGAGGAAAATACGTAATTATAATGATTCCTTTAATCTATATAAAGCTCCTTAATCGTTGGAAATTTATTTGACATTAACAATTTAACAGCAATTAGTTTAGTTACTCTTATTTAAATTGCAAGCTAATAATATAAAAATAAAAAAAAATAAAGTTAATGACCTTCTTTCGACTCAGTTGTGTTGAGTGTGTTGCAAAACTTTTTTGTTGATATATAAGATCTTTTCTCATCTTTATTTTCAGTATATTTCAAAGCTGTTGATATAAAAGACCTTTACTCTTTTTGATTTTGAATTTCGAAAACATCTGTTCAGCGCCACGCAGTGACACGGTCGATATATCTAGCATTGCTCGTCCCACAAGTTAACGAGTCTGTGCGTTGTGTGTACTTAAGACGTAACCGGTCCCGTCGACCGTTTCAATATTTGCGCGCGGCACGACGCGCCAATGTCCATGCGACGTCTTGGATTCCATTCATTGATACATTCGGACTTTCCATTTAATATTAACACACTGTTGTACAAGGACCGAATGTTCACGGTTCTGTGAATTTCTTTTAACCGTTCCAATTGAAAGGAACATATTAAATTTTATTATCAGTATATTTACAAGAAGCATTTAAAATTTTTAAGTTGATTATTACCACATTTTTATTTTCGGGACTATAAAAGATAATTATTAACAACACTATAAGATAAATACAGTTTTAGACCTGTCCACAAACCTCGTAATATGTCACAAGTCACGTTAATGATCATTTATAACAATATCCAAAAATGGCTGACACCTTTCTAATTTTTAAGCAACCTGAAACTTTAGTAATACATAGCTAAATCACTATTCTACTAAATATATTTTACAAAAGTATTTCATAAAATTATCCAATACATAAACATATTTCAAGAAATTTATTACACGTGTAGATTAACTATTACATCTTAATAAGTCAACATGTAATAATACCTGTAAGAATATACACTAACAGATGTTTCATTTAAATAAATGTTTAAATTAAGTGTATCAAATTAATACTTAAGATTTAAATAAGTAATATCTTTAGTTGAGCATAACAATATAGGGCTTTGAAATACACGCAGCTACGAAGGAATTTTTTGAGAACTCGATTTGAGATTTCATCAAAATCTTGATGAAACTCAAAACTGAGGACAAGTGTAAATGGTTAAGAGGCATTTACACGCTCAAAGTTAATATTTATTTAAATTTATATAAATGTATTTTCACGTAAATGTGTTTTCTATAAAATATTTTTTTTTTTTTATTTAAATAAGTAGCCTTTTTAAGAGGATGTTGTAATAAACCCTCCTATAGAGCACAACCTTATTTTTGTAATGAATTTTTCATCATAGACTTGTAAAGAATGTAATTATATTTTTATAGCGAAAATGAAACAAAATAACGGCTTTTTGACTTTTAAGAAGATAACTCCATAGTTCACGTTTGATCACGGTAATATATGATGAGATATTCAAAAATTCATATTTAAAAATTTATTGATTCAAACGAAGCAACCAAATAGCACTTTTCGAAGTCAATTCTTAAACCGCCCTTCACGGCTTCCCACGTGCTCCAGCCAGGAAGAGAAAACGGCGTAACGAGCTCTCTAGAAACATTCGGAATAACCGTTGCATTATCACTTGAAAATCAGGAAGGAGCCCATGATTAAACGTGTTAAAAGCATAAAAAATAACTAAACTATAAAGGCTCAGTCAGAAGAACGACTAGTCAGTATGTGTAAAATACTAAAATAAGTAAAATTTATTAACTGCATGCATTTTATACTATAGTTAAAACATGGCAAAGTAAGTAAAAAAAAAGAAAACATTATCAATACATATTATAACAAAATCGTTTGTTATATACTCGTATGTTGTAACTGTCGCATGAAATGTATGATAATGTCTAAAATCATCTTTAGAATGAGAAAAGAAGAGTGCCGGTGGGTCATTACACTTTTTTTGTTTATCTAACATAGAGTAATGATATATTATTTACGTCTCGCATTCTTTGCATAACAACGGGCAAGTCTGTGGTCATTACCATTAACATGAGCCGAAACCTCTGCTTGTTGAATTTGATTTTTATCCCGTTCTCAGAAAAGTACGTTTTTAATTGAATTTTTTTTCGTGCTCAATTCTACGTTCAATGTTTGTTTAATTGCTTCTTATGTACGCTTAGTGACGCGGAAAATATTGTAGCAGTGCGAATGTATATTGCGCGATTATTATTTAAAAGAAAAAAAAACGTAGGAGCCGTTGAAGAATAGTGTAGTGATTTATACATCACATTATAATTTTTAAAATAACCGGATGTAAGTTATATTATCAGACGTTACTTCTGTAAAAAAAAATAATTTATAATAACAAAAATATCCGGTTAATAATGTACGTCTTTATGTAAATTGCAGAATTTATGTACATTTAAACAAATATAGAGATTGGATATTTGAGTATTTCAGATTATTTCGTTTATAAAACAATATTTAATTTTAAATAGATATCATTTATAACTAAAAATGAGCTTAAACAGTGATAGTTATTAATATTTACTCATTGCTTGCACCCTCTTTAGTTATTTTTCTTCACAAACCCATACCCGGTGCAAAAAAGATTTAACAAATATTTAAAATTAGTGTTCGATCTGTTGACAAATTACTAAGCACTATGATCATGCTACAATAATACCCCGTTACAATATATGTAAAATAGTAAAGTATGTGCTTTTTCCATGCCATATAAACCTATACTTTATTAGGACTTCTTGATACATTAATATTAGTAATAGTTTAGTAACATATATTTAGCATATTTCTAACCTACTTCTTTTTTAATAATTATACACCCGATACTCGTGAATAGAATAAACCACAATGTAATTAACAAAGTTATTAGTAAAATACAAAGTAAACAAAAATCAATATTTAACTAAATACTTCCGATGTAATTTCGCGGATCATCACCTTGGGTTGTTTCCTCAAATTAACTTGCGAAAATCAATTAACAGAACAGGGAACTTTGCGTGACAGTGAATAATTAAAATTCATAGTTTATCATCGAGATGTTATCATGAAATCAATTTCGTGTAGCACAATTGTATAAAGAAGTTTATTGTACGAATATGTCCATCAGCCCAATTTCCAATTTACTTGAGAATTATTTCAAATAAGTAATCATAGGTTAGGGATCGATTTTAATTAGGAAACAAATAAAATAAAGAATAAACTGGTTGTGTACTTCAAATCTATTGTAAAATAAAATCGAATTTCTGTGAAATCGTACCATAATTGTTTCTGTAGTGAGATAATTTAAAAAATAGGCCGGACGTAATATCAGAACAATGATTAAAGTTTATCTAAAAGCTATAGTATTATAATGCGCCGGCATCGGCAATCGAATACCGCCGCCGTTAATAATATTAATCGAAGCGATTGGCCACAAAATGCTTTTAACGTAATTCGATTCGGCCGAGCTGGAACTCTTATGGAGCCGAACCAATTTATTTAGACCTTCCCTGCCCCCTCACCGTTCATAATTTTTACGCGCAACGGAAAGAAGCACGGAACGTTTAACGGTCTAAAAGAACTGGTCAGTTGGTCTGTACATCGACGCCTGGCGTTGTCGATATCGCCTTGAGACTAGAGTCTCGTATTACCCGGATCACGTTCAAGGTGCGCTCGGGCAAAGTGGTGGTCAGTGACGCTTAAACGTATAGACTGTTCGTTGTGCTGATATGTTGGCACTTCATCTTTATCATGTATCTGCTTGGGATGAAAACCATAAACCATATATAATAATAAAAATATATTTTTCATTTGTTGCCGTGAATACCGTGTGTCATTAATACAACACACACATTGGTGAATAAAGTCACGTACTCATTATTAAACACAAAGATACGTAATCTCTTATTTTATTTAGCAGGTACAATTGCTTAATGAATAAACATGTCTTAATTGAAATTAACTTTTATAATTACACGAATCCCTTCGCAAATTTAATTTAAATACTGGGTGGATAAAAAATGTTCTTTATAAACGAGCATTGGTCGCTCGATAAATATAGAAATCTTAACAAGCGCGATGGGACTCCTCCCCTAAGGCATTAATTATAAATACGGAATAAGAGATATGTACGGAATAACTTATGAGTAATCCAATGTAACCCACACCATTTTGTTTGTTTCAGGTACATACATTCAAAAGAAAAGCCGTTTAAATGTACAGAATGTGGAAAAGGTTTCTGCCAGTCGCGTACGTTGGCTGTTCACAAGATTCTTCATATGGAAGAATCACCTCACAAATGCCCTGTTTGCAGCAGAAGTTTTAATCAGCGATCCAATCTAAAAACACATTTACTTACGCACACAGACCACAAACCATATGAGTGCAATTCTTGCGGAAAGGTATTTCGAAGAAATTGTGACTTGCGACGGCATGCATTAACTCACGCTGTGGGTGACGTGCCACCTGGGGATGTACTAGATGTTGGCGAAGAAGATATAGGAAGGCCTGGTTCACCGATTGAACCCGGATACGATGACGAAGATCCAGAACTTTCTTCACCTGAACACTCTCCTGTTAGAAGAGCAAGATCGTCTTCGATTGAGAGTGTTGGCAGAGAACAAAGCGAAGAAAGACCGAGGCGAGCGTCACCATCTCCAGTAGAACGTACTCACTGTCACCATAATGAACCAAGAGACAGAGCGAGTCCTTACACAATGCGGCCACAAAACATTGAAAAACACAAGATGTCTACATGTGATTTGTATGAAAAGCGTAGGTACACCTCCGAAGAAATTATAGAGAAAGAGATGCGTTACTCTGAATTACCCGATCAACCAGTACGACATCCTCAGCTGCAAATTAGAAGAGATTTGCATCAGGTACAACCTCCGGACCCTCCAAAAGTTGGGCACATGACAAATCCTCCCATAGATCCCGGGTCTTCGGGTATGTATTTGAGTCCGTTTAGAAAACGAGCACATCCTCCTGATGTCGGAGATAGTGTAAGAACTTGTGCTACCGTTTACAGAAGTCGATCCCCAGAACCCACAAATCTCACAATGCCACGGCCGCCGATTGGAAATGGTGACGTTGTAGTCGCAATGCCTCCAACAATAATGGGCATACAATCATACCATAAATTCGGTCTCCCGCTGCCACCTCCACATCCTCATATAGCGTATGGTTCTGTTCCTCATACTGTGCTGGGACCGCAACAAACGGTTGCTCAAGATTTAATTGTGAAACACGCGCCTCCTAAGGACACTGCGCCTAGTACGTCAACAAGCGTTACTAATTGCAAAGATCTACCGCCGCCGCACTCGAAAGAGCCCGAAGAAACATGTTCGAGTGTCATTGCCAACGGTATTAAAAATATTGTGGGTATACAACCAAACACAAATCCGAAACCTGGTACTAGTAACTCGAGTGGTCCGAAAAAAGGTTTTAGTATAGAAGATATTATGAGACGTTAACATTTATACCTATAGAAATATTGAGAATTTATAATCTACGTTATTAGGCTCATTTTGTACATAAATATGTAATAACTACTTTAAGTTACATTAAGTTTGAAAGTATTATTAGATAAATGTTTTTTGAGATAGGCGTAATATTACTAGGGATACGTTTGTTCATAAAAGCTATAAGGATTTGGTTTTCGTAAAGATCTCATAAGGTTTGTTTGTGCAGTGTTTTGTTTACATCCAAATTTTAAAATATAGTTATCAAAATTTTAGGCCATACCTATTTTTATTTTGTGTGTTAATGTTAAATATGAAACGTAATAGACGCGTAAAGGTTTTGTATAACGAATAGAAAATGTTAGGTTATTCAGATATTAAAGCTGTATGTTACTTAGCGAAAGTGTAACTATGACTGGTTCAAATGTGTTATTTATTATTTAATTATTTCATAGAAAAATAATTTGGTTTTTTAATAAAATATATTATCTAGGCAACGATTTATTTTTGTTTTGTTGAAAATACTCTTCACGGAGCAATAGCAATTGCCGAGGCGTTATATATATAAGACTTTGAAAATCTTTCAAAAGATTTAAGAAATCTGGTGCGAAATTTAATGAAATGACATTAAACATGTATACAAATTAAAATGAATTTACTTAAAAATCTTCGTAAGAATGTAATTAAGAGGCGCATGTTTTTTATGGTATTTTTTTTTCATTTGATTAATATTTTACATTATTGTCATACGTAGATATAGATTTGGTAATTGTTGCTCAGATGTGTGTAACTTAAGATACGATTTGGATTATTGTATATTTCTACTTTTATACTAATAAATTATATTGAGCATTTTATTTGTTTTAATTAATAACGTCATGTAAAGTAAACAATTAGGATGTTGTAACATTTAGCTATATACGTAAAAAAGTTTAAAGAAAATTTCCGTACAAAAAACGACATAAGATCAGCAATAATGGGATTGACATATAACACAATGGGCATATGGTGACAAAAATCTCAAAAAAAATAAAAACATTATCGTTTTCTACATATAAGCATCAAATATGTATGAGTGGGTTACCAGTGGGTTGTGTTATTTCTGATGTGTTCAAATTACTTTTAATTGGCAATGGGCTAACTTAAGCTCTATTTAACATGATGTTAAATGACAATAAGGCAATAGTTGCTGAAGCATGTTCGCCTAAAATATTCTCACTCTAATACGGATTAGTAAATGTAGGTACCAAGCCCCAATGCTGATTATATTACATTAAAGGCTTCTTTAAAATGAATCAGTACAAACAAACAGTGAAATGTGAATTGGAAAATTACAATTTAAATCTATAATCAACAATGATTGTAATATTGAAACAACGAGATATTTGAGAAAATATTATATTACATAGAATATAAAAATCTTACAACATTCTAGTAGTTGATGAAGACAAGGTAATATAAAAACAGATACAAGTCATTTCTCACAATTAAATTAAATTGCGAACGTACCTTGCTTCTATAATTGTAATAGTAACAAAATTTTAAATAATTAAAAAAATATTTTGTAGAATAGTAAAGTGGATTTATTATCTTGAATTTGTTATTTATTATTTTAAAACTGCTAGCACCAAATTGTCACCTAAATGAAAGAACAGCAATAATTTTTATAATTTTATAGTCTTTAAAAATATAATGACCTTTAATAAAAGTTTTAACAGAAATATTGGATAAAATATTTTTTCCAAATAAATAATTTGCAACCCCGTGTACACGAACGAACGAACACGATTGTCCTTTTCATATCTTATATTTTTAAATTATGCGAATTAGCAAAATTCTAAATGTTTTAAAATTTTGTAGATATTCATTTAGTAACACACATTACCGAATGTTACTCCAAACATATATGAATGCTGTTAACAGGCCACTATCCTTTGGTCTCTCGTAGGCACCACAGTTGAAAGAGCAACCGTGTTTATAAGCAAAAAGGTGTTTTTTAACGACCGAAATTTTATGAGGCGACGCACGCGGACTCTCTGAGCCATTCCGACGGCTACTTGGGAGTTTATGCAAATCGCCAGCTGCCCAATGAGAAATGACAATAAAAATATTTTTACGACCAAATGTCGTTCCTTCGATATTTTAATTCGGACGTGCCGAGGTGAAAGTACCGAATGTACCGGTGGCCATCGATAACGCCGCACGAGTTTTGTATGTACCGTAGTTAATTGATAGAGCATCCGATCAATTGGTGCTCTCTAATAACAGTTGCACGCTGATTAACACGTTTCTTAAAAAAAAGAACATTGAGACGAAATTTTTCTTATCAACTACTAAGTGATATTGAAGGACTTAAAAGTGACAATTAGCGTAACAAAACTTAACGATAGTGCGTAAATGAAGCTACAAAGAATATAACAAAATATAACGTCTAATTGTATTAAAAAAATATAACAAATCCTTATTCTATACTAAAAAACTTGCTTATTATATTTTACCCATGTCAAAACATGCAGACAGACATGTCGCAATATATCCTCCAGTAGGTAAAAAAAAAACTTAGTTTTTTCTTTGTTTTAAAACTTGATTCGAATGCTCGACTGCATTTGGCAACATTTTTAATTGTAAGCAGATTTTAATAATACTTCTCTAAATTCCTCTAACTTTTTGAGTGTATATAAATAGAAATACATATCATATTGGTTGTTGTCATTACATTCTTGCAAATAAATTTCTGGTTCTGAATCTGAAACAATCTCTCTTCGATCAGTGTTTTTTTTTTGTTTTAGTGTTGTCAGACTTAAATTAAAATATTTGTTGACATTGCTCTTGATAAATAATTAAATATCAAATTATTTACATGGAGATAAAATTGAAGAGTGAAGCAATGTTATTCCGAGTGATTGAAGGTACATTTATTATTTTCTTAACATTACTAAAACGCGAGGCTATGAGAGTGCAAGTGCAAAGCTTACGTTAGTAAACGTCAAACTGGACTATTTACGACATTGGCGGTGTTCACAGGAACTGGTAGCTGATAGGTACTAAAAGAATGTCGTAAAATCTCAGCAAGCCTAAAGTCTTCTAGCTAATATTAAATAGCTTGTAGAGACAATCTTGCAGCGCATTTAACCATTATGTTAGCATAAAATAATTGTGGAAGGAACTTCTGAAGACTGATATCTAATGTAACTTTGTATGTAATAGAAGTTTGTGGTTATTAGTGCTCCTAAAGGTTTTGCTTAGTAATGGACTTTGCACGCAGTCAATGTATAAGAGGTATGGTGTTTCTGAAGGTTTTCATTTTTAATAAGACTGCGTGTAATAAACGTTTGAAGGGTATAGAACATCCAAAGGTTTTTATTAGTAATGTGACATTACATTTTATAGATTTTAGTGGCAACTGTTTGTATTATTGTCGGGATTGGAGTTTTTGAAGACTCTGATTACTAATGTGACATTGTGACAGTGACGTGCCGTGTCAAATGTACCGTATACCCGGATCCGAGCGGTTCTACATAATCATAAATCTGCCACGTGCGCCGAATCCAAAATGTAACGAGCACTCGAAGCTTTACATAAAGAAATCCGCTGAGCGGGAAACCCGTATAGGTAATCTAAACCGCGGCGCGATACGTGACGTGAAAGCTTAGTTATAACGTAATTCACATCGTTATTTACGAGCGAAGCTTCGTTAAAATTTTTTGACGGCGACATCGCTCGCGTTTCGTTTAACGAGCAGTTCGTAATTATTTTTTGTGTCTAAAATATCACTATGCTTATACTAACTTCAATGAAATCGGCATTGAAAAAAAATTAATATAAACTAGCCCATTTCCATCTACACTATTTGATAAGGTCAGGTAAAATAATAAATACTTATAATTTATATGTTTAAAATTTTCATCGCCTTTCGTAAATAATAGGTAACATTTAAATTATATGCTATGACTACTTATTTAAACCTAGAATAAATTTTAACTGTCCTAGTCATTCGTTCTTTACTTCACATGATTTCTTTACTACTATTTAGATTTATTCACGATCAACTAAGTAGTAGTAAAGAGATATAGTACAATTGAATTTTATATTTATACACTTATATACCTAGTCTACGTTTTTAAAACAGTTTTTAGACATTGAGGAAGTTGACGGTATTAGATACAAGAATATGGATAATCAGATAATTTAAAGGCAATCAATGCACTTAATATTTTCGTACATCTATCACAAATACTGGTAATGAGTACAATATACGTTTTGAAGGGAAATTAAAGTAAGTTTTGTTAGAGCAAGAATATTCTGAGTAAATTAATTATCGCTTGAAATCGTGTGAAATTTAAATCATGTATGAAATATTCTTAAAAAAAAATTAGACGCTCACCTTTTCAGAAGCCACACATAATAAATATTACATTATATATGAGATATGAATAAAGATTAAGAGGAATTCTTGCAAGTTCTTATGAATTGTGAGGCAGACGTTGTGTTGCAACTGGTAACGTTTGTGTCACGTTTAAATTGTTAGGTAAAATTGTGTCCTGAATACGCGCCAACTTTATCTAGGTACAGGTGAGCAACCATTCAAAGAAATGCATACATTTCCTTTAAGTTGAGTAACTGCGTGAAGCATAAACGGTAAACCCATCGCAACATAGACGCGATGTGAAGGTTTCCTTGCCCATAATTTCTAAGGGAGCTGTTTTTCATACGGAGATTACTTATCACGTACAAGTGTTGAAATGTATTTCATTTCTAAATGTAGTTTCATAGAAAGGTTTCTACCTTTATATTTCAACTAATAAAAACAGAAACACAATGAAACAAACGCAAAGAATAATATACATATTAATGAATATGATATAATTTAAGTTATAAATTTAATTTTACGAATTCTCTTCCTTTCGTATTGTAATAAATGGAATGTGTGAACTTATATCCTAAACGTACATATCAGTTAAATGCTAAAAATTAAAATGGCAATTCAATAAAAAAGAATGAACATGTTTAATAATGGTAATTGTCTTTCATGCTAATTTTACGTGGTCCATAAATGTTACATGCGCACGCTGTTATCGATTTTTCAGATCTTTGTTTTCGAACGAGACGTCTTCCGCAAAAAAAAAAACTTTTCGCGCGAAACGTAAGAGGCAAATGGTGTAGACATTAATCACGCGGTCCAATGCCACTGGATCATCAGCAATTAATTTTTTTTTAATCTGCCAACTTTTTGGGCGCGACTGGTTTACGTTAGTCATAAAATTGATCGTTCGATATTCAAAACAAAAACATTTATAATTGTTATTTAAATTTTGAATGCTGCGTTGTTATTCTCTACAATTAACTAATATTTTATGCATATAAATATATATTAGAAAATCATTTTTATTTTTGCGAAGTTTCTTACAGAAGATTTTTGTTTACGTCAATTGCAACCGACTCTTTACGGACTAGAAAATTGAATATAGAAAGTAAATCAATATATTAAATTTAAATTTTCAGCATTACAATATTTAAAAGATAAATGAATACCTTTTAGGAAACAGTTTAAAATTATGCGACAGTCAAGTTCATGCACAATTTAACCCATGTTCAAGATCCACTAATTACATACGAATATTTTTTTTTATTTTTCCTTAATATTATGTATCAAATAAACTCAGTGAAGAGATTAATGTCCTTATAAGATCGCTTTTTGCACTATGCTTCTTCGCTTAATTTTCTTTCTAGCTGAGAAAACTCTTTCCGTCTGTTTGATCCGACTTACCTCCGAAACGGATGGTCCAATTTTTGCGGTTATTTTTGAACTGAATAAGGGTTGCATGGAAATCGACTGCCTCACTGGCGCAATAGTTTATCGCTTGTTTTGTAACCCGGAGGTCCCGAATTCGATTCCCTGGGCACAGATCTAGTGGAGTCTAGATGGAGTCAGGGTTTTTCGGACCCGCATGGCTAGCCGTCGCCTGGCACCATAACAGCTTTGTTATGTTCTTTGAATCATACATGTGAGAGGTGAAATATTCTGCACAAACTTGCTTCAACATCTACGTCCTCTTTTTCACTTAACATCAGTTGAAATCGAGACCAAGTATTAGTCCTTGTCTGATAAAAAAGGCTAAAAAATCTATGATGTCGTAATTGCAAAAAACATGTATTATTTTGTTTGACTGTACTTACATAATTTATGTGAAATTCTTTAGATTACATTTAGCAACTAATGTCAATACTTAAAAGCAAATAATAGCCACAAATCAACTAGCTGAGCGTCTGCTAGGTTTAGTTAGTTTACGTATAAAATGACCTAACTCTGACGCATGTATAACATTTCAATTTATATATCTCGTACAAGATTGATCCATAATCTTAAATCCGTACCTTACTATATAAGATTCAGCTGACTTTAGGCTTTATGGATAAGCAATAAAGATTAAATTTGTTATAGTTTTTGATTGGAATCTCGGTATAGTCTACAGCGCCTGTAATGTTAATGAACGCTGGCTTTAGTATTACAATTGTGGATTGATTAAGATCTCAACCATCGGCCGGTGCGCAAACGGGTATTTCTGAAATACTAAATAAATGTTCAATGTTTACGCCTATGAACAAGGAAACTAAATATGAACATGTTATCGACAACCTTAAAGGTATAATGAATAATGTAAGTCCGTTAATTGTAACTTTGTTCTGAATTCAAACATCTACATTGATTTGTTGTTTTATTATATATAAGAGATTTCTTTATAATTTTTACTATGTGAAGTTTATAACCAAAATTGTTGACCGTTTGTTCCGCATAATTAAAAAAAAATGTTTCTGTATTTACTTTGAATATTTCCTACAAAAAATATAAAATATTATTTTGCCTAGATGAGCAGAAATTTATGTCCCGAAAAATAATAAAACTACGTTATTCGTTGTATAGCGACATATAAAAGTTATTAGGTGAGTATCATTTACGATTAAATTAATGTGTTTGTCCTTTCCGTGATGAATTTTCCTATATAATATTGAATTTAATCCAACCTTACACTACTTACAGCAAATCATCCGATTGTTTCCGTAGCGCAGTGGTTTAGACACTTGCCTTGTATAGCGGAGGTGTCCCGGGTTCGATTCCCGTGACACAGAAGTAGGGGAGCCTGGACAATGATAGGGTTTGTCAATCTGCCGCCATAAAAGCATTGCTGTGTTCTGGTAGTCCTACATGTGCCTGCTTGTATATTCTAGGTAAACACGCTTCACCGTCTAAGGCCTCATTGTCACTTATCAACAAGTGAAATCGGGGCCAAAGGTAAACCCATAACTGATAAAAAAAACATTTTACAAATAATCACCTAATGGCTCACTTTAACTTATTGAACATTTATGTGATAAAGAAAACAATAGGTCTACCCTATTGTTTTCTTTCTTACTCCAGGAGGTAGATTCTTCTAAGGAGGATATGCTTATAACGACGCTGAGTAAGCGTACACCGCGTCGAACAAAACGCTACTATTTATACAACATAAACTAAAATAGATAATAGCAAAACTTTCGATAAACGCAATACAAAAATAACGATTAATTATTAACAATAAATAGCAGAGCTATAAAAGCATTGCTAACCGATATTTGTAGCGACTGGAATTTGTATCGCCGTTCAGTTCAGTATCGGACGATCTTAAACTGGTCATATGGTCCGGCCGGGCCGTTTAGGAGTGGACTAGTTTGCGTCTGGGCGTATAGAGTTACTGAAACGACTACGGAACTGGGACCTACCACGCTACACCACCCACCTAGGAATACTATTCCAACTACGGATACATTTTGGCTGTATAAACTATGAACTCTAAATAACATTTACAAAATAATAATATTTTAATATTAATATA
>DWQX01003151.1:0-18886 GCA_018245475.1 Pharmacophagus antenor
ATATATATATATAAATATGTGTATGTGTATTTTTCATAGGTTTCGGGCTTACACTTCACCCTGATCTCCCCTGATGTTAAGTAACAATTTGGCCGTAGATGATGAAACGCGCTCACCAAGTTTCTAACTTTCGCATGTATGACTCCCGGAACAAAGCAATACTATTATAGCTCAAATTAACATCGAGGGTGGTAGCTAGCCAGGTGTGTTGCAAGTTATGGGCTAAACGACTGTGCCCAGAGGCAGTCGGAGGCTATGTTAGACTGAGGTTTGTTGTTTTATACAAAACCTGATACATTATAAAGGCAATGATGCGGTGACACAGATAAAAAAAAGAACTATTGCTCAGAAACTATTTTCATGTTCGTCGTTACCAGGCTAGGTAACATCCTTAAATATTGCATTCATAAAAACATTGCAACATCGCGACAATTATACTTATGAAACCTAGAGGCTTTTAGGCGAACACGCTTCACCATCCACGACCGCATTGTCACTTAACACGATGTTAAATTCAGGTCAAGTGTAACTCATAATACCTAAACAATAGTAGTAACTCATTCCCTATGAAATCGAATTCATATCGTTTAAATATTCAATAATAAATCGTGCATAACACATCGATCTGTTCACACGTCCTGGTGACGCAAGCGAAAGGAACATAATGGTGCAGTAAAATGACCGAGTTATTTAGCGAACTCATGGCGTAGGTGTTAAATTGACACTTGAGTATACAACAGTATTTACTTATAATGCGAAACACGTAAATATTTCCACGAATTACAATGGACATTTTTTTTAAGTAAGCCAATAATTTACAGTATTTTATTTGCGAGCGTGTGAATTAATAGAACGATTTCTGAAAAAATGATTTGTGATTGAAGTGAAGCGAATGAAGATGAATTTTTGCATCTAATGAAAAATTAAGACGTACATGTATATGAATTTCTAATGGCATTCTCTGTCAATCTACCTGTGTGTTCAACACAGATAAACGTGGGGTACACATAAATTTTTATGCGAAACATAACTTTTTTTTATATCTTCTATATGTTAAAGTGGAGAATGAGTAGGCTATTAGTAGGCCAGTGCGTTATACCCACAGATATCATATCACTACTTAACATCAAGTGGGATAGTGCTACTAACTTGTAAAATATAAAAAACACAAACATTTAAACAACATTCTCACTTAACACGTATCGTGTCAGAGCGTTTTCAGAAGATTTTTCGTTGCATACTCGTGAGCATGATATATGGAGACAATTTTTTAATTATTTATTCAGTTATTAACAATTTGTCTTATTCTTGATGTGGATTAAAGTCGTATGTAATCGTTTTAATATTAAAGTAATTATTTAAGAGAACTAGCGGTCAATACATTTTCAAAAGATACTTCAGCGTGGGTCGTATACGCCTCACGTGATACTCGTTAATGAAATTATATAAAGGATTGTTAGCAAATTTTTATTTAAAGCGAAATTATATCTATTTATTATTACTAGTTACTATATTTTCTATTACTTGACCGGTTGTAGTGGTTTACAAATTTAATAATTTTATCCTTTATTATTTTTAAACATACGCTGTAGAAAATTGAAACGGCATTTAATAAAAATTATTCGTACAAATGTCGCAATACGTATTGAAATTAATGTTTCACAATTTGTATGGCTGCGTAAGGGCATTAAGGACGCAGATTTCAAAGTAACCACCGGACTGGTATTTTGAGATATATGAAATTTGCAATATAATAATTGAGGCGTAATTAATTTTATATGAAAATTCAAAAGTGCGAAGAATTTGGATGTTGAAACGTGCGTATGTATATAAATTAATCATGAATGAAATTTACATAATCAATATGTAAAACAGCGGGTGTTATCAATGTCATATGGTTGTAGAAATTTTGTGTCGATAAATATTTAAGAGTTACGGTATATTTTAGAAATTTCTACGGTAGTGATCAATGTTATTTATTAATATTAGATTTACCGGACCCGTCATTTTGACGGACAAACCTTAGATAAAAAGTTCCGTATACTAGTATGTAGCAGTAGTATATACTAATATGCGTTTGACTTTTTTTTTATACAGCCTCTGGCAACTTTGTTCTGTACATTTTATTGCAAAACAGTCGAAATGAGAATACAATAATGCACAATATTACTACAAACTACAAGAAAACCATAAAAATGTTGAATCTAGTGTTAACATAGGATAACATTTATTATAGGTTAACAGTGTCTATTTGTTGTGTATAACTACTGCAAGAGCATTTTTTTGGACTTTGAGATGTTTTTTTTATCGTTTACAGGATAACACTTGACTACAATTCCCACCTGATTTTAAGTGACAATAAGGCTGTAGGTGATAAAGGCGTGTTCACCCAGTACATATATTTAAAATGAATAGAAAACGATTATGTATAAAGCTGTATTCATAATTAGGTATAATAATATGCAGTTATAATTCTATATGCAAATTATCTCCGTAGTCATTCATTTACATCTCATCAAAAGATGTTCGCTAATCATATCCATATGGCGTTGTGTACGTCCATGGGTTACCTGCTCATAAACCTAACAGCGACTTATCTAGAAAGTTTGCATAGTTTGTGATGATTCAACCAGTCATCGACCTTAGGCTCTGAGCATAAGTTGGCGTTTGGTTCAAAATGTTGTCTATATTTAGTTTTATTTATTTGAACGATCGAACATCTAGAACGTTGGAGATTCATTAGGATTTATTAGTAGTCCTAATCGTCATCGTGCTACACTTATATCTCGATTATTAGTCTATGTTTATATATTTTTTCCCGTTATGCCCTAACACTTGGCCTCGATTTCATCTGATGTTAAGTGACAATGAGGCGGCTATAGATGGTGAAGCGTGTTCGCCCAGAATAATCTCAAATGTATGAATGTCGGAACAGCAATGGCGGCAGATTGACATGATGGTAGATAGACAAGCGGGTTCGAAAAACCCTACCACTATCCATACTCCAATACTCCTGTGACCCGGGAAGCAATCCCGGGACCTCCGTGTTACAAGGCAAGCGGGTGAACCACTGCACCTCAGAGGCAGACAGATTAAGTTTATTGTATACAAAATACCATTGAAAAGGATAAAAAGTGGTAAATTCATAAATGAATAGTAGGACTAATATCCCAGGGAAGATTTGTTGCCGATGAAAAGATTTTGATTATAACATGCATTTGTAAGATTGTATGAAAAACATTTAAAAATATTGGAGTATGATTTACTATAATGATGAATAAATAATTTAAGGATTAAAGATTAATGAAGGTATATATAACATGGAAAATCACTTGTAATTCGAAATAAACACAATATCCGGCGCACAATAATTTTCCTTCCTTATACTTTTTATGGAGGACACGTTAGTTTATGGGACTGCGTCGAGCCGATGTTCATTTCCTTGTCCGCAACGTAACATTTTTATTTCACAATTACAAAACAAAATGTATTGTCGGATTAAATTTCATATGTATAACCGTGTGTGGCATTCATGAAAATATAAACAGGACGATATTTAAAAAATACATAAAAAAAAGTACTACTTGAATTTGTAAATATTTTGCTAAATAATTTAATACATTACTTCGGTTAGCGAAAAGGCGCAGACGACTTTTTCGTTTGATAAAATAAGTTGAAAACAAAAATATTTCTTTATCATAGAATTCTTTAAAATGTTACTAATGTTAAGTAGTCTCAGTATTGAAAATGAATCAAAGTCGTTAGTGTTATTGATTAGATTTGGATTTGGAATAGTATAGAGACATTTTTAAGACTCAATAGTATTTGCAGGCAATAGAATATTTTCACGGGTGCATTCCATAGGAGATCCTGGGGCCTCTTATTACGCATTTAGTCTTTCCAACGAGAGGGTTCCAGTGGGTACAATCCCACATAGCCCTGACTTCTCATCAGAAGGAGGCTATCTTTAGAATTTTCCCCCCTCCGCCAACAAAAAAAAGCAATAGAATATTTTAAAAAGACTTTCTTTATAATCGGTTATGGGTAGAAACGAAATCATTTCACCTAATGGTAATAACTATGTGGCCTTAGATATTGAAGCATTGTCCCACGGGATTATTCTGCCACACACATATATGACTATCGGAAAATGCTGTTCTGAAGGCAGATTGACACTTACAGCGGTAGCTACATATGTCCGAAAATCCCTACTATCATCCAAACATTCATACAGTTGAATCTTTATTGTACATTCTATTATCGACGGGAATTGAAATGTACACCTTTAAACTTTAAGCTTTAAATTACTTACGTTCGTCATTATACAAGACCTAATTTAATCCAGTCAAACACATAACAAACGTATGTGAAACTTTCGTAGACGATTTAAGTAACGTGTTCAAAAAAATATAAACAAGCCTTGCCCATTGAACATGTTACCCTGTTGTTTTCATGATACATTGTCTTCGCGAACCTGCCCGAACGGCCGTGCCGGTGAGTCATCGAGGCCGTATGCAAAGCGCTGTGATGTAACGAAGGTTACGACCACCTACAGGCGTCGAGTCGTGACTAAGCCGCGCGCCTGAGGATGCCGGCCGCACGATACGATCCGTGTGCATGCCGCCTTATAGGTAACCTATGTAGGTTGATGACCTTTGATTTGTTTAAATATATACGAAATACTCGAAACATTATTTTAAAAAAAAGTTTATCTTCCGTTACCAAATAAATGTAGGTAGGTGCTACGAAGAACATATATCTACCCATAAGGATATATGAAACTACTTTTCTCATGTTATGTCATCGATACTCATTTATTGTTCTAGTCAAAAAATCACGACGATTCTTAAGATTGTAATAAACTATACGCTACGTTTTAACTGTTAATGTATTGATAGCGTATCCCGTGAGTGTTACGGGCTGAGGGTTAAGCATCATTAAGCTTATCTGCTGTACGGACAATGTGAGCCGTAAAAACTTTTGACGCTACCAAAGATATCGAAGACTGGCTGGATTTCCCGAAATTGAGAAAACTATGCATTTTTTGAACCAGAATTCGTTATTTTACCGCCCTGAAAATGGTGAAGGGGTTTAAGCAATAAATCTCTGCGTAATAGTTACTATTTGCGTTAGTTAGTAATTATTAACGATTTACATTTAAAAATGAAGTAAAAGAAGGAATTGAATTAAGAAAAAAAATATTAAATTCGAACTATTTATACAAATCCGTAAGGGATTACGCAAGGCATATCCGATAAAGGTAATTTTATCTTTAAAAGAACATTAACAATAATAAATTTGCAGCTCACAATGAAAATTGAAAGCGTTAAATTGAAATAGAAATTTACTTGTTTTCTGGTTTAAAAACATGAGGAAGCAATCGTGAAAATGAATACCTCGTCATTAGGAAGTGTTAACCAGCCGTTTCTGATACCAGCGGGATCCAAGTCTTCTAAGAATATCGCAGAGACACTTTTACGTAATTTCGGATGGTCAAGTTTCCACCAATTTCTGCGCTCCATTGACTGATTCTAACTTACATAAGTTAAGTTCTGTACTGTACTATTTTGTTTTAACATTGAATACTTATTCCGGGACGATGTCCATTTGGAAAATCTTAATAATTACGAAATATATTTCATCACTTCAACAACAATTTTGTATGCAAAACTTTTGATACGCAAGACTTTTTAATCATATCTGGATTACATTTCAGTACAGCTCCCTAGCGCCTTAGAAATATGAATGAAGTCTTCAAGTGCTGCTAACTTGGAGGTGTTGTTTGTTTGCTTCAGCGTTGCTCAGCGACGCTTGCACGTGGATGTCAATGTTACGCCGCACTTGACCTTAGACGTCAGAGCTAACTTGACCTGCTGAGTTACTGAACTTTCTCATTATATTATCTAGGACTTCCTCAATACATTTTGCTAAGCCCAGTAGGAACTTGAACCTAATGTAAACTTTGATTAGAATTAGACTCCATTGTAGTTTGTTAAGTAATTTAAATTTAACGAAGATTTGATTATTGTCAACAATATAGTATTCGAAAGAAAAAGTTCTTATTGTTGTTGTATCAATAATTACAGTTGTGTTAGTAAATTATACTGTTGATAGACTGTAATAATGATCATTTTTAAATAACTTTTCTCTAAAATAAATCGATGTATTTGAAAGTTTTTATACACTGTTCAATGAATTAATATAAACATAAATGTTAGAGAAAGCGATCAAAAAGTTGATAAAAAAAAACTGTTATATTGACCTAAATAATATTTTTTTCGTCAACTAAAGGTTAACAATTGACCTCGATTGTATACCATGTTAAGGTTATAGATGGTGAAACGTGCTCGGCGACAATATTCTAGCTCTTCCATGTATGACTACCAGAACACAGTAACACTATTATGACCCCGTAATTAAAATTCGGTCCTTCTGCATTACGAGTACATAGCAAGCGGTACACCACTACGTGTCGAAAGCAGTCAGTGGCAAACAGTACATTATTAAACTAAGTTACTATGTAAATCGAAACCGTAAACTGATATCCTAGTGGTAGATACAGCGACAACGAGGCTAAAGATATAATGGATATAATAAATAACCTGTTAGTGCGAGTGCACAAAACGCATGAAGCGTAGTGCGTGACGATTCCACACGAGGGGGCTGGCTACAAGTGACCGGATACGGGAGTTAATGGATAGGTTCATTAGCCTGCCAGATTAGTTCAGAAGCTATTACTGTTGTTGTACTGAATGTCATATAAGGTATCCCTATTCGTACAAAGTTTTCTTTAGACAAAAGCTATAACAAACGTATGTGTCGTTAAATACGTTTAATATTGCACCTGTAAGATATTTTACGTAGTACTTTAAGTATGTCTGTTAGTGAAATGTTTCGATATTAGCTCTACACGTGATAAACGTTTGAGTTTGTGCCGTGTCGAACCAGCACACAGCGGAAGAGATTAGCATTTTGTGCGGAAATTGTTTCAAGGGTATCTGAAAATACATCTGAAATATCTTACAGAATATTAATAAGAGAAGAAATTGTAAATAATGATAAATAATATGACAAAATCCTTAAGGATACTAAAATTCCTAGACTAAATAATAGGTTAGTAAAAAAAATTTAATATCCTTCAATTCTGGGTTAATTGTTCATTGATACCCAAGATAAAGCCTAATGTGGGGGATAATAAATAAGTTAATTGAGTTGCTAAGTTGATTATAAACTTATCTTTTAATTGTTTTCAGACAAATATAACAACGACAATGAAGAAGAATGTTTAAATTTGTCTTCCGATGAATTCATCGGTTCTTTTTGAATAAAAATTAATGAAGATTGAAGCGATAAGTGTCGCTGAGACAGACGACCACTGATATTTGTCCAGACGAATCTAAATGAGATAATTGGCCCGAATCATCCTAATTGCTTTCACTGCAGACGAGGTCCAAGTTGTGTGCATAGAATTTTCATATTTGTTCTACTGTTAACGTGTCCATTGACCCTGATTAATACGCTTTAACTTGGACACATTCGTCATTCACCATCACTTTCTAACTCTCCATCGTTTATCAATGTCTTAATTGAGTCCACCAAAGTGCAGTGTCGCGTAAAATGTCATTGCGATTTTATCTTTATCGTAGCGGATTAAGGCCGAATGTGGGTCGCTTGTTTCGCCCACATGTCACTTGGAATGATCTGACCATAAATGTGCAGCAGTGTGGCTGATTCAGCGCTGCTTCCTTGTAAGGCGGCGTTAGATGACGTCACGACTTTCGTTTGTTTATTCTGATTGCACCGATAGAGCAATATGGTTCTGGTTCATCGGATTGCATAATAACTTTCACACGATAACTTTATTCAAGTCATAAAAAATAATATGTAAGGTGATTTAAAAACATCCTTTGTTTCACGAACGTGTTTCTAACAATGACCAAGACGACTAAATCTGACATTGCATTGTTTATACATAAAAGAGTGGAGTGTTACAAGCGGCGGCGGTAATCCCACACAAGCCCGTGAGTCCGGCATATGCCATTTATGCAATATAGTGCACTATAATGAACAAATCATAATTGCTAAAAAGTATAAACATAATCGTATAGATAAAAAGTGAAAAAATGACGTCATGTATTAATATTCATTTTATGTAGATAAGTTTATAAGTACCCGGAGTAGTCTAGACGGCGCGCGCCTGGTTACAACGTATTACCAAATGTTTGATGACGAACACTAGACTGTCCTATCAAATTTCTGTTAGTTTCCATTCCGATCGATTGGATTGTGCCAAGGTTATTGGACAGTACAATAGAGCTTTATTGTTAATCTCGTCAGCGGCTTCTCGAAGTAGCGTCCAGTTTCAACCTACGCGCTACCTATTCGCGGGTACTATTACAGGCTTAGAAGCCTTCGTCTTCTCTCTTTTTCCTTATAAAACACGTAAATAACCTAGTTTTTTTTTCTTTATGTAAAGTTATTATATAATTTTTACAGTGCGAGTCTATAACATTGACATCGTTCTATATTATTAAATAAAGCTAACGTAAAGATCGGTAGTCAAATCTGCTGTTGCTAATGCTGGGTTCGGAGAAGTTGGCGTTGTTAGTCTTTTTGACGACTATTACAGCTTCATCTGACCTGGCCCACGAATCCGGTGATCCGTGATCGCTAACAAAGTCTTTCTTTAAAAAATATCTAATTTCATGCGATTCATTGGTATAAATAATGACCATGTCTATTCACTTTAACTAGATCTACATTTAAACATCTACGAAGAAAGATATTTATTTACTCTTCAACTCACCATTCGTTTATTCCTTTCTCTCTGTGGAGGAACAGAAAAATTATGATAAGAAAGAAACGGAAAACTTTATTGTTGTCTTCGATATATGCTTTTTGGGCATACAATATAATAAACGTATTTACTAATCACGTTTGCGAAGGATGTTTGCAAATACCGTTTTGTTTGTAGTGACCGGAGATGCTTCGAGTAAGAACGTATTTGTTATTTTTTAAAAACCGTTCACGGCGTGCTTTTGGCATCGGAGAAACAGGATGTTTGATCTAATTGTTTTTTTTTTTATTTTCGAATTGTTATATTTCTTCCTTTATATACGTAGCTAGTTGTATCACATGTGCCACGATTGTTCACATTAGATTATTATTTCAATTATGTAATTTATGCCTGAGAATATGGAATTTTGAAATGATAAATTTTACTTAATCCAGTGAGATTCTAAATAAACTGTGGGTAACGTAAGTGATAATAGGAATGGCGGGTCATGCCTGTTATTTCGTATATTTGACGGACACTAGTGATTTGCTGGTTGTATTTTGAATCTTCCACTGTACTATTTAAAGTTGATATTTTTTATATCAAAGTACGTTTTTAAATAATTTTGATAAATATATATTTTTTAATACGACTCGTAACATTCCGGTGTTCCCTAATAGTCTGCATACGTATAGTGACGTATGAACGGTATGCGAGCTTATTCTTAATTCTCGTCTCGCCGCTGATCGACTTCAAAGCGTTGCGCACTTAATATGATAAATGAAGTCTCATTTACAGGATGTGACGCAATCAAACGTATGTACAATAGAAGCATTTTAATTTCTCTTGAATGTTTATTAAGATAATTTTTTTTTATGTAACTCTAAAGCAAAATGTTTTAGGTAATCATAGAGTACGTTGGACTGTAGTTCTCCGCACTGGCCATCGGACATTATAATAAAAATATTAACAACAGGCAAGACCTGACAATATAGATAAAAAAATTGTAATTTTGCTGTCTGGAGGAGACTACTTTTAGCAGTAAGACCGCAATATGCACTGCTAAAGTTTTCTTTTTTACTTTCACTTATTTGTAACGGTTACTTTTTTTTTTTGCTTTTATGTATATGTTATTTGGTATGCAATAAAGATAATTCTGTTCTATTCTAATTTTAAACCATTTCACAAAACGAGTTGTACAATCAGTGCAACTCTGCGTAGAAATATAACGTATATAAATACCACTGACAATTTCTGATTTAGTTCGTGTTACGATTGACAGGGATCTGATAATTATATGTGATAAGTTGGCATCAAGGAAAAACGTTAAATATCTTTCAGCGTTTCATATCCTACTTTTTTGTAGACGGAGTAGGGGACACACTAGCGAGCGGTTTATTTAATGGAAAATTATCAACGTCGCCCATAGACAAGCCGCAACACTCGGGTAGTCGCTGCTGCGTTTTCGATCTTTAGGAAGCATAGGCAAGCTGTAGGCCAATAAGTCCACTCCTGAATATGTACACAATAAAACAAAATTGATTTAATTTTTTCGCTGACCTTGTAAACGTGTGTAATAAATACATTTTCGTGTACATTATTGATTTTGGGCTTGTATGGGAGTACCGCTAATGTTTAGAAGTGAGTAGACTCTTTTTTTGAAGGTTCCCAAGACTTAACGGTTAGGAAACACCGCTGGCGACAACTGAATCCACAGATTATTTACGTGATAAATGGTATCACTTGAAACGTGCAGTGAAAGATTGCCAATTATCCAGGCGTTAAGAAAATAAGGCGTTGTAACCTTTCTAATTGCTCACGTTAAATATTTCCGTCATAGATATTACATAATCGTGTGATACTGTAATTAGGTGACTTGCAATGAACCAGCCCGGGGGTGGGCGCGCCGGCTACCTGTAGCCTACGTGCTATCTAATTATAACAAATTGCCAACCGGCGCGAGGGTGTGACAGTCGAACTGTTGCTTGGTAAGCGGTGAATTGCGAAGTGAATTGACGGCGCAAAAATTGCGTATAGTTTATTATTATTAATATTTTAATTAATATTTAAGTGAGATTACAGTGTTAACTAAATACTAATGATTGATATCCCCACAAATATACGCCCACTTAACGTTTAGACTTACAAAAAGAACATGTAATATTGTATTTAATAATCATGCTATGTATACGAAAACATAAAAGAAAGAAAACTAACAATATAGGTAATCTATTTATCTCCCTAAAAAGTTCTCGCTTCTATCACAATTTGTATGCTGGCGAAAACGAAACAGTAATTCTATTAAGATTTAAATAAAAATCTTTTTAAATTGGACGCCAATATAAATATCTTGTATGAGATATGTAAAATATTTGATTAAAAACGCTCTTGGTCAAGAGTCAACGCCACAATAAATGGAAAAACTCTTAATTTATTGTTATTAGACTTGTATATAACACGTGTTAAATTTATAATACTATTATTTGGATAAGGCACTATTTATGGGTATTTCATTTTGTTTCGACGACATACATAAAATGGTATGATTACATGTACCCTAAGGTTTAACGTTATAAACATTTCGATGAAACTAAAATCGAGTAACTTACAAGGTTTATATTTAAGTGATAAAACAATAAATACTTAAAGATTTTTACAAAATTACTCTTTATTACTACGACAAAAAAAAAATGTTACCGTTAATTTTTATTTAAGTAATATACCAAACGAGGCTGCTTTGCCTATGGTAGCTTTATACGACATATATAAGGATTACAATAATTTCGAATCGTTTGTTGAAACAGTAGTCGGTCTTGGTAGTAAGTTATGCGAGTGCATTCATTAATTATAAATATTTACAACTTTATAAATGGCAATATAACGCAAATGCCGCTTCGTTCGCTTTCACGTGGCCACCCTTCTGATTACTGAATTCCTGTACACGGTGGCCGAGCACAGAAATTGTAAACCCAAGAGACCGTGTTGACGGGAACTGACCAAAATAATAATGACAAACTCAATTCTCTCACAATTTCGAACCGTTACCACAAAGAAATACGGTTCAATGTTGAAAAGTAAATAAGTTTCGTTGTATTATAATTTTATACGAGAACAATGCGCTGCGCTTTGACTGTTGTAATGGGAAATAGCGTTTACGTTGCCATTAATTTGATAAAATCTATGATAGTGGGAGACCACGATAGGCAGATGCAAACTGGTGGGTGAATGCTCTTCAGAGTATTTGTAAAACCGTTATCCAATGTTGGTAGGTACTCCTAATATTTTTAACGATCGGACAAAGTAACTGCTAATAACTTTCAATCAAATACACCATAATTTTTCAATCTTCTTTTCTTCTCATCTTTGAGTAATATCTCGTTAGTCCTTAGTTATTTAATATAATTAAAATTATAATTAAATTATGTAACAGAGGACGCGTGAGATTGTGTGAAATAGCACAATTAAATTTACATTTACAACATCAAATCAAAGCGACTATTAGAATAAGAGGTAAAATCTGCACAAAGGGCTTTCTTACTTGCCACTCAAACATCGGTATAAAGCAATCTCTTCGTTTGTACTATAAATTGCAGTGCAAGCGACACGAAAAGACGTATCTGATATAAACGCATGTAGAGTAGAGATTTTTGAACAACGCAAGCTGCACATAACTGCGCGGTAAAATATTTAGTTGATTGCAAATTGTTAGCGAAAGTTCAGATCAAATATAAAGTATTATAAACAAGATAAGAATTTTCTAAAAACAAAATATTACACTGCAACAAAGCACAAAAGGAAAATTTATTCAAGACTGGAATGAGTGGATTGGATATCACTAATAAAACATTTCTATTCCACAATTTAATAATATTATACCAACTTGCATAGGCCACGAACATGAACGGGAGAAGTGGAAATAACCGCACGTGAGAAGTAAATAATGAAATTAATGACATACAAAACTAAAGAATGTGTAGCTTGGCTTGAAACCGATTATAAATTGTATTTTACCCATTTTTTAATTTTGTTTTAATATGTTAAAATATCATTCCAACTTGCATAGGCCACGACCATGATCGAGAGAAGTGAAAATAACCGCAAGTGAGAAGTAGATAATGAAATTAATGACATGCAAAACTAAATAATGTGTAGCTTGGCTTGAAAACGATTATAAATTGTATTTTACCCATTTTTATTTTATTTTCATATGTTAAAATATCATTCCAACTTGCATAGGCCACGAACATGATCGCGAGAAGTGAAAATAACCGCTCGTGAAAAGTAAATAATGAAATTAATAACATGCAAAACTAAAAAATGTGTAGCTTGGCTTGATACCGATTATAAATTGGATTTTACCCATTTTTTTTGCATCTGTTAAAATATTAGACTGAGAATGCACAATATATAATTGATAACGATCAATCGTAGGAAAATTTCAATATTTCAAGTCGTAGCACCGCTCCACACCGTCGCTTTTATATCGACTCAAGTGGCCGTTGCGCTGCATTCCTCAATTAGTCAGAATGGTCTGTTGCTATTTGCTTACCCGGCGCACGCACTACACTCTGTACTTGGAACAAAGCGATATAAATAGACCTTATCAGGGCACATACTTCTCGTAATGAGACGAATGTATGTAAATGTATCAAATGACACGGTGATTTGTCAATAGTTTTAGCTATGTCAGTGTTTCAGTAGAACCAAAACGCTGTGAAGTAAAAGAAGTAGAAATTATGTCAACTGAAGAACATGAAATAAGGAAGAAGTAAGGATGTTTTTGAATGGTGGCAAGCTCACAGATCACCGGATCCGTAAGAGTTTCGATGAAGCTATAAAGTAGTCAAAAAAACTAACAGCGCAAACTTCACCGAACCCAACAGCAGCAGCAGCGAATGGTGGGTTTTTCGAACTCGCCAGGGTAGCTACCAACTTCAGTGCCAATCTACCGTCATAACAGCATTACTGTGTTCTGGTACAGCGAGAAGTAGAGGGCGAACATGGTTCACCATCTACGATCTCATTGTCACTTAACATCAGATGAAACCGAGCTCATAGGTTAGCCCATAATCGATAACAAAATAAGGAATACGAAGACTGTTGCGATAAAAAATGAAATGTCAAACTGTAACGTTAATTTGCAAAAGCTTATCATTAACATAAGTTTCAGAAATAAACGCTATAAGTTCATATGTATGTAGCTGTATACATGAATTCTTATACCGTGAATATAATTTTATAAAAGGTAAAAGTGAATAAATTTTTGCGGATACACTTGCATTACATAAAAGTAGACAATGAGCCAAAAGCATTCTCGCTGTCTAGCTCGACTCGATAATTAGCAGTTGCCGCCTCGTTCGAGAGTCTCTGTCGCTTAATGACGTCGATGACTGTATGTAATACGTATGTAATGGATGGTACAAGCGACGGCGCAGTGACGCCCGACTGTTTGACTCATACGTGCTGTATGCGTAAGTGGTTCTTACGGCGCCAATGCTTAACATCGAAATTGAATATTTTTTAGTCTACGGTTGTATTTGGATTCGTATAAAGCTGTTACTAATATCGGAGCATCGAACGATTTTCTTTTTTTTATTATTTAGATTAAACCTAAACTTACCCGAAGTAAGTAATGTTGGCTGGAAGAAATCACATATAGTGATAAATCCGCTTTTGTACAATTTTATCTCATAGCCCTTATATGTAATTGTTCTATGCACAATAAAGTATTCATTCGTTCAAGTAAATCGCACTCTTTGCGGTATTGCATTATCGCCATGTTCATTGATATTAATATTGTCGAAATGTATGCATATTTGGAGATTTGTAATTCAATGGCTCGATGTGTAATACTTTAGAAATAGTAGCAGATATAAAACATTTAAATAACTTAACAATATATTTTTTTTACATTAAATAAACAAATACAGCAGTGAATTTTAAGGGGAGGCGTGGGTGACACGGATTTCGCAACACCAAGAAACTGCCGCAACTGGATCCCGCGAAACCCCACCTACAATATGACATTATCAACTCGACCGTTTATGGGTGGCGTTACCATATATTTGGCGAGTGGAACTTCAAGCATCGACCATTAGCCCGCGTGGGGCGCGGATGCGATGATTTATGTTCCAGACGTGAGTCGAGATGCGAAACGTGCATAAATTTCCCTTCAGCGCTAAAACCATCTGTGGGCAACACCTATTTCTATTTAGGTGGGATCGTTGTACTCTGTAACTAAGCAGCGGGATCCAAGGTCATGGGTAATAAATCAGAGTTCGGTGAAAATAATAATGCTTATTTTGGATAAATCGCGAGGATTCTATCAATGAATTGAAACATCTACGAAGTTATTATTATTATTATTATTTAAACAACGTACACACCCTTGAACAATGTGGCATCTCTTTCGAGCGGCATTTTCGAAAAGATCATACAGATCCGATACTTTGGAGTATGACGACCTTTGCATTACTACGCCGAATTTACTTATATTAATATTAATTTACTCAAGAGAATGGAATATCAAAACCAGTTGTTTTTTTTTAATCAGTAATGGGGCATAGCACTTGACAGCAATTGCACTCGAATTGTAGTGACAATGAAGCCGTAGATGTCTTAGTGTGCTCGGTCAAAATACTTCTGGCTCTAACATGTACGATATGACTGCCGAAATACAGAATAGCTATATTGACGGCAGATTAATATTGGAGGTGGTAGCTAGCCAGGTTGTTCCAAAAAACTACAACTGTCGAAACTACACAACTCAATGTCGCCACGGAATCGTACCTCGGACCTCCGTGTTACTAAGTAAGTGCTAAGCTACTACACCACAGTAACGTTTTGTACATGTTTTTTTTGTAAATTTAAAGCATATATATATATATATTGACGGCTGTCTGGCCGAAGGAGATCACTTACTATCAAATAAACCCCTCGCTCGTTTGCCTGTTGCACCTGTAAAATTAAAAAAAACTATGCGGGAAATGTCAATCTTGACCAAAAGAAAAATGGGAAAAATTAATACAGTGATCTCGGCAGACTGGCGCATTGCGGTTGAATTGGATGCAGCGCTTGGAATGAATAAATCAAAAGCAGTTCTACACAGACGTACGAGTACATCTCTGTGGAGATTCTCATTATCATATAATAAATAAACAATTTTTATGATTCTCTCTCAAGGATATTCTTTAAATAGCCGCGGATTGTTACTGCTTTGGTTGTTAATATGTGACAAGAATAGACTATAAAAACCATAGAATAAAGAAATAATTATTACATGGTTTGTATAAATTATTTCACCCATAATCAGACAATGTTAGAATGGTTTCTGTGCCGATTTATCCATGAACAAAGGTTTTTTTTATTATGATATTATTTCTTACATTATTATTCAAAGGGCGTCTCCGCTTTGATACAAATCCTCTCTTAAAACATTTCTATAGCGATGGATAAATAGCGACAGAACTTTCTATGAAGTGAAAGTCATATTTATTTCCATTCTCGACGGTAGACAATTTTCTTTTGTATAAAATTTTCGATCAATGTAATGGTCAACATGGTCTGTTAAACAAAGTTTCATAACTAACTTTTTGTTAGTTGTTAGTTGGCGTCAAATTTTCTTAGCGTGTATGATTTTTGTATATATAAAGACGACATACAAGATAATCTAGGTTTTTATATAACACCAGCGATTACGCTCCAAGTTTTCATGGTTGGATGTGTCATTTCCTTAAGTTTTGATGCTTCAATGAGAGAAAAGTTTTGGCAAGTACTATTTATATGCATGGATTCAATTTTAATATCTAATATTTTAACTACACACCGTCCAGTGCGAACGCAAAAGGATGACGAGTACATAAATTGAGTAGCAACGAATTGTGACAGTCTGGGCAAATAAGAAAGAAGGGTTAAATGAATTGTCGACTACAGACACTGGTTTAACCCTTTCCATTCGAGTGGCGACTCTCACTCACTCCGCTCCGCAATTGGAATTCTGAGTATTGATCAACGAAAGAGTCACCTGCTGCTGCTGCTGCTGGGTTTGGTGAAGTTTGCGCTGTTAGTCTTTTTGACGACTAATACAGCTTCATTTGAACTGGCTCACGAATCCGGTGATCCGTGAGCTCAGAATAGAGCCACCTATCATGTCTTCTCTTAAAATATAAACATTTCATACGACAAACTTGTGTACATAATTATTAATTGCTAAACGTAGAATATTAGTGAAAGCGGTATTATATGTCTCAACTCGATGACTTGTTCGCGAGAAAATATATTCAATTTTGAAGATTGGAAAGGTTTAATGTGCATGGTTCCTGATTGTGATATAATTTTTCTCCAATCGACACATGGAGACGGTGCTAGTTTCTTCGTGCGCGAATGGCAGGCGCATCAAGGTGCCGTCTGTAAAATAAGCATTTAAAAAGAGGCACATATAATAGCTTAATTTGAAATGAGCCTAATTTTGATTTGAACGTCATATCAGTACAGTTAATGTTATAAAAAATAGTTTAAAATTTTAAATAGTTTCCTTTAGGATTTGTAAAAAAAACTTTACGTTTAGGTTAGGATAAAAAGATTGGTTTAGTCTAGTGCATGTCGGCAGGTGAGATAGGTCGCATATGGTGTCTGCGGGCGCCACTCTTATCGATCGGGGGCTCCGCCAACTGCCCGATAACGCTTTGGGATAATCGTTGTCTGTATGTAGGTCGCGTAGATTTCGTTTTGCAAAATAATGTTATTAATAGAGATATAAATACTATTTTAATAAGAAATATGAAGCTCTGTTAATTGTCAGAAAAATACTAGATGAAACTTTAAACTTTTTTTTTATTAAAATTATTACTTTTTTAGTTTTAATCTTATCCGTACGATACTAATGCTTTTTTAGCAATAATGGCAAATTGGTTGGTAATGGATGAAATATAAGGAAAAAATAAATTAAAGAGTTGTCATCTACATAAGACAAGTGCGATTTACCATCATAGACCATAGCTCCACTTACCATCAGATGGGATCGTGGTGAGGAACCGATCTATGTATTGTTACATAAAATATAAGAAAAATTTATGACAAAACGCAAAAAAAAAACCTTAATCAATACTATATTAAATTCATTAATGATTGGGTTTTAGTTGGGTCGCATATGTTATACAATAAGAATATATAAATTTTATGATGGTATTTATCGAGTGAAATTAATCGTGCATTTTAAATATATTCAAATATTTCATGCATTTCTATTTTTCGTCAAACTAGTTCTCTCCGAGAACGCAGACGTGTTCGCTAAGCTCATTTATTTATTTTAATTCAAATTGAGCAATCTCCGCACCACAATAAATCCTTAAATTTCATTACCTACCTACCCGCGACGTTCGCGCGAAACCGAGTGAAAGTACCGCAAAGTGTGCCACCAGTTCGGTACCTGTCTCCTTCCTAGCGTCACCACGCAGCTTTATTTGAGTAAAATTAAGTTTATAATTTCGAGCTTCCATAGACAATTTGCTTAAAACTGATAGAGAAAAAATATAATCAATCGTGAAATCGGAATAAGGGAATATTAAGTTTTCTAAAAACGAGCATTACACTTCCTTTCTTTAGGTATAGTTGTCCCCAAAGTGTCGCTCATCTTTAATTAGGGTACTAGAATGTTTTTCGAAGTTTCCAAATAGTAGCGAACCTTACATTCTTGTCTTCAAAGGTATCCTTTCGTTCCCTATGGGCTAAAACACCGGGACGCGTGCTCGTGCAGAATACTCTGGGTCTCACATTTATGACTATAGGAACACAGCAATCTCTTATGACAGCATAACATGTGCGAAAACTCTATTATCATTCAATTTTCACTACACATATCATTGAACCAGAGACTTCTATATCCTATAGCAAACAGAGTCAGTACGCAATGAACGCATTTACGACTGTTATTCCAGAAGTATAATTCAAAATAAAGATATCACATATCAGCGACAAATAAAATGTAATCTCGAAATTTCTACGTTACGTCGATAATTAAACAGAATTCCTTCTTCTTAACCATATACAGATAATAAATATCTTAAAGGAGTGACAATTCATAGTAGCAAATGATTTAGATGTCCACGAAAA
>DWQX01003152.1:0-18860 GCA_018245475.1 Pharmacophagus antenor
CCCCCCCCCCCCCCCCCCCCCCCCCCCTTTTTTTTTCAACCCCCACCCCGCCAAACCCCATCGGCCTTTGTCCCGTGGGCCCGGCTTTGTGTTAAACCTCACCCCCCCCCCCCCCCCCTGCCTTTCGTAATTTCAAATCGAGAGGTGTTACAACACGTCGATCGATTCGGACGATGAATGTAAATTTAGTTATAGTATTCGTTAAATGTATATTGCACTAAATGATTATGAAAACATATGCGTGTGGTTGAAAATGGTTCTCTTTATTTTTTTAGTACGTAAGGATGCTTTTTTTATTATTAAGCGTCGCGGTAACGCGCGTCCGTATCGATTTTAAGTTGACAATAGACACTTCATCTGATCGGGAATAGAATGTCACGTATATATACGACTGTATATGCATATGACGTGTATACCCATCACATAATGTTAAGTCAAATATTTATATGAAAACGTGGGTATGTTTGTTGTGCCTACAACGAACGAAGTTGAATAGTCAATACACATACAACTTGGTTACTTCCTACAAACCTTTAATAATCCTAAATTTCTATCTCACTTGGAACTGTCAAAAACGTAGTCCGCAGTTAGGGTTAATAATTCAATGTCAAAAAATAAATCATCTACTCGCACATTTTTTTACTACGTTTCATATATATATATATATATATATAGCAACACCGACGATCGCGCGTTACCCGCCGAAGCCTTATTTCGTAACTAGTTTAAAAAAAACTCTTGACACACCGCTTACCGTCGCTTCTATCACAGTTATGTGTAAAATAGTTCCTATTATTGTTTTTAATAAAACACAAAAAAAATGAGGGAAAGGTAAATATTTCGAACGGAATTTTTCTTTGTGACATCAGACACAGTAATCGGACAATATGGCTGATGTTTTATTAGGTTATCAGATACATGTATAGTTTATAACAAGCCGTAGTATAACAAACCGTGTAGAAATAAAATTAATATAATCCGCTTTTCTTTATAGAAACGTGTAAAACATTATACAACACTTAAGATATTGATTTTGTTTCAACTCAGTATATAAAGGTATACTGAATAATATTAAAAAAAGAAATTTGAAACTTAGAACGAATCGGTAAATAACATTTCCAGGTTTGTTCCGAAGTTATTATATTGATGTCTGAAATTATTAAAAAAAATTTGGACATTACATTATAGTTATGGCTGGTAATAGTTTTCATGATACATCTTAGTTCAAGTTGGCTGTCATAAATCTACATGTTCAAAAAATTGTTTATGCTACTGACACTGCCTATAGACGAATTCAGCTTAGGAGCGTAACTATAGCGGTGGCTGATGAAAGCTGTAAGCATTTGTTTTCTAACTTATTTTTTTTTTCCAATGGACATACTCGGTTGACGATTTCTGTGTCTTAGATTACTATTACTGTGTAATTTAGACCGTCCCGCTTGACAGATTTTATGTTATAAACCGAAATAGTTAATGAGGGTGGTTCCACAGTGTTGTGACAAGGAAGCGATCGAGAGCTTGCTGCAATGTCTCGCGCTTGCAAATGACAGGCGACCACCTCGGAACCGATTCTGTCATAAGTATAATGACGTTCCGTGTTGATCATATATCTTTTTTGCTTAAATAAATGTTAACAATTACAAAAGAGGTAAAAAGCAAACTGAATTTGTAATCTTCCATAAAAGTACAAAACAAAGATTTAAACCGATCAAAAGTGAGGAAAACAAATATTTTCGATGGTCCATTTCATACTTGACTCATGAAAATTATAATTAAGACTCGTTAGTGTTATTTTACTTAATAAAGATGTAATTATTTAAAAAATGACATTCAATTAACTGCTAATATATCTAAAGACATTGGTTACTTCAATTAAATTTGTTCTTTTTAAAATTTTCGGTCTCGGTATATGAAATACATGCAAGGGCGCGGCATTGCAAGAACGTCTTACGAGGAGTTATTGTTAAGTTTTTTTTTTCTTTAAGTTAATACATCAATTGTTGCAATTTTTTTTCGAAAGTACGCCAAAGGAGACGACATTGTGCTAAAAGAAACGTAAAATGTAGACTTAATGTATAAATTAAAAAAAATATAACAAAAAAAAATAATTATCTTGCTATTATTTTATAAGTGGTGTAAAGATGGGAAACGCATATTTCCCTAAAGCTTACAGCATATACTAAAACACGGGCCAATCTTTATAACCGCCAATAGAGCACTGCAATAAGAGCCATGTGATTTTTACTCTGTGGCTTAGTATACGCTGTGGGATGGTTTCCCTTTTGTTGATCATTGGTCCGATTTCCGATATATATATATATATATACAAAAAATATATAAAAAAATTTGGTTGTTGTAATATAGAGCGAAGTAGTTACGGTATAATTAGACGATAAACTTAGGTGTATCCTTTGGAATAAATTATAAATAAGAATACGGAATTTTTTTCTAAGCTTGTGGGGCGTCGTTGGCACCGCTTCGGACGCGCAGTGAACAAACAAACCGTTAGGTTGTAACTATCATTTGTAGTTTAACTCGCGTGCCCCGCGCCCCGACCGCCCGTAGCTCGGGTTCCGTACGTCCGATCGGTACCGACAGACGCCATGTAAGGCTGTAAGTTATACATTATATACATATTATATTGATAAATAAATTAATAATAAAAAAACAACTATAGCGTATTTTATTTGTTACCTTAATCTCTACATATATTTTTGACTGTATAAGTGGAGTCTGAATGATGGTAGGCTTTTTTTAACGTCTGACTAGCTACCATCGGCGATGTCAGTTTGCCGCTATAATAGCCTTCCTGTTTCGTCTGTCATATGTGTGAGAACCAAAAGTATTTTAGGCGAACATGCTTTTCCATCTACGGAATGACTGTCACTTAACATCAAATTATATCAATGATCAAGTATTAGCTAATTGCCCATAAAAATGATCCGGGCAATATGGTTAATTGCACTTTTATACCCTTTTTTGATATTAAACCGATTGTAAACAATGACTACATTAAAATATTTTAATTTAAATATTTAATGAATTATGATCTAGCATCAACCACTTACATAACTAAAATTGGTACTAGACAATAATTACTGAAATAAATAAGCTGCAGTGAAGCCGACGAGTTCAATTCTCTCATGTCTATTTTATGTCCCATAAAATTAAATGAAAATCTTCCTCAATGACACTTATTTGAAGTCAACTTATATAAAAACGCTTATATAATGACACATTAAACATTATAGGCACACGGAATCCGGATTTTTGTTGATGATAATAGGCTAACGCATAATCTTTCACATGATTATGTGAAAACAAGACCTTAGGTGATGAAGAAGATAGGACAGCTATTATGGCGACAAATTGCTACCTATCATTCCATACTCCCCCACTAATCCGCGTAACATAGCAAACAATGGAATATGAACTCGTTTTATCTACGACGATTCTTAAATACAACAGAAATACCACAATGTTGTTAATGTAAGGGTATAATAATTGTACAATTTATCAAATGTCCTTTACCTTTGTGTTTATATTATTTATCAAAACGTCCTATAATTCCTAATATTACAACCGAATCTTATTAAATTGAGAGTAACATTTATATTCAAGGTTGACCATAGCCAATAACTAATGAATATTAATAGGAATATACATGAAGTTATAGTAGTGATGCCAACTGTGCAAAAAAATGCGTCCATTCTTTAAAATATCAAAGCTTTTTTTTTTGTGTTAAATTAATAAAGTATACATTTATTTAGATTTTTTAAATATAGTGTATTCTTAAAATATAGAGATGATATTTTAACACAAGAATAAAACAGTAATTAATCTACCCAAATACGGTTCTCTTATATTATAAGTATGACGTAGTTACTATATATATCGGTAAAAAACCTTTTAGATATTTTTCTAACGAATCTATTAACAACATGTTTTGTATGCAAAATCAGAAAAATTATTTAAAGGTTAGGATTAAATTACGCGATATTTTTTTGTTTTACTTACAACTTTAATGATTTATTAAAAGTTTTTAAAACAAAATTATGTATACCTTAAATTTATGTATACCTCAATTTTCGCTATAAATCTATATTTAAATTATAAATTTATTACTTTCCTTTAAACAAAACGACCTAATTTTTACGTTTTATATCAAAGAAGTTATATCATTCATGAGCATGTATAATTAAGTTATTGATATGATTTTTTGGAGCGCATATATATTATAATAAGTAATAATTAGTTTATAACTTTTATTAAGAGAGAATGTAAAAACATATTTTTCGATAATTTTTGGTTCTCTAATCTATGAAATGTTGATGAATGCATCTCTGTTATCATCGTGTATTACGACAATCTTTCTATTTCGCATACTACCCGACGAATTTACAAAGATGGAGTTTTTTTTAGAGTATAATTAAATTGTAAACTAAATTAAAATGTATTATTGTGTGAGAGTAGTTGCAGCTCACCGAAAAGGATATCTTTGAACTCATCTCTAATAGTTTTCAGCATGTTTTGATATGAATAAATACTTTATAGAGTTTGTCGTCTAAGTGTACGTGTCGTGTGGAAATTAAATTGGACATTATAGTGATTAAAGCATAATTAAAAAGAAATAAAAATGGATGAAAACGGCAAACGTAATGCTAGAAAGTCAAAACTAGAGTTACGTGAATGTTCAGATGACGAAGATGAAAATATCATGGCACTTCAGGTACCCCCATTTTGTTTTATATATTTGCTGCAGGTATGCCTAAGTTTTGTGTTAATGATTTGACGTGACGCAAATTAAGATTTAAAATAGAGATATGTACATGTTCCAATTAAAACAATACAACAAAATAAATCATCATACGATCTTCATCGGTTTTTCGAAAACATGGCTAAGTTAACCTATGTAAATTTCAATGAAGTACAATACTTCGTTACATTTTACATTTCAATTGCTACAATATTCGTGTTTGAATATTAATAACTTTATTTTCGAATCACGAACGTTTATAACGTAAAATTAAAGATATAAAATTTAACTTATTAAATAGCTTCTGAATTTATATTGAAATAGAGAAACTATCTTTTATGTAAACATTAGTGAAATTTAAAATAAAATTAAGTTTTTATTCTAAAGTATCTTATTAATTATAAACAATAATATAATCTAAAAGAATGATTAAATATTTAGTTATTTTTCTCTATATTTGCATAGATTTAAAACAGTGATTTTGTGGGACTTTTAGTATAAGTCATACAAAGATATTTATTTACACATGTTTTTATACTTCTAAAATTATATGATGATTTCATGTTTGTTTACTGTTTTTAATGTTCTATATTGTTCAATTAAGCAGGAAATGCTTGGTATTTTAATATAGAATAGCTTTTTAAAAAAATATATATACACTAGGATCTACATATCATTGGTACAGTAATTATTGAACACAAACCATTTTTTGCACATAACTTAATGTATAACTGCCGTTATGGTAAGACACTTTTGCTTGTCTTGCAGTAGTGAGATCTAGATTTGATTTCCAAAGCAAGCGAGTTGAACAGATCTGACAATGGTAAGGTTTTCTTGGAACCTCCATGGCTCACTACCACCCTCAATGTCAATCTGTTACTATAACAGCATTGCTGTGTTCCAACAGTCAAACATATGATGGCTAGAATATTTTGGCTGAACATGCTTCACCATCTATGGGCTCATTTCACTTAATATCTGTTATCATTTCTTTACCTAACTCTTTTAACATGTATGAGCTTATTTCGGTTAAAAAACGAAATAAAAAATGCTTTTTTATTTAAAATTGTTTCTTTTATTCCAGTTTTTTTTTTAAATATTACTCAGCAATGCTTATTAGCTGCGTCACCATATTAATAGCATACCCCAACTAAAGCAATATTATGAAAATGCATTAATAAATCTTAATTGGTAAAATATCTTGTGGCTACAATATAAAACAAAACAAAAGTAACATTGTAACTTTTTATTTAGTATGTGTTTTTAGGTCAAGTCCAAACATTTAAGGGCTTTCTCATGTTACTATACTTTGCCAATAAGTAAAAATCAAGTAAAATTGTAATTCATTCAAATAATTGTATTTTGACATATTCTTATTGAAATGTATAAAAGAAATAAATGCAGCAATGCCTATAAGTATTACTTAGACAGAGGATGCATCCTATTAAACAATCTTTATTATCAATCAAAATTTGCAGCATCATAGGAGCAACAACTTACATATAATTATTCAAATGAGTTCAGAATAGAACATTATAACATACATTCCTATTATACAAATTAAACAACCATAAAACCTTTTGAATTTAATTAATTTAAATTCAAATGTATACCACCCCAACCACTATCGGTTTTCAATCAAAAATAGAGCTTAAGTTCATTTAATGTACAACATCTCTGTGTTGTTTTCATACCTCTAAGGTTGCAAACAAGAATACAATCTATAGTAAACAGTTATTATAGTCTGTGGATGCTTGTAAATACTATTGTCATGAAGGATATCACAATAGTAATATCCTTTATATGACCAGTTAAAAGTATCAAAACTGTTGAAAAAAGGATTATTGATGGAGAGTATTATTTTATCAATTAAGGTTAATAACATTTAACTAGTGAATATGTAAATACAAATAAAATACCAAATACATATTCTATATTCGAAAAATAAGTAATTGTTAATTCCACATTTATAATATTTCCTTCTTCTTGTATGTATGTATTTAGTAAAGGGTAATATAAGCATAAAGTTTAACATGAATATCATAGTCCTCTCACTTATGAATCAGATATGATTTGTGTTATTGGCAACATGTCTTTTCCAAAATTGATTTTACCTGGTGTTAAGTAACAATACGGACATATATTGTCTCATGTGTATGTGTACTGGAACAGTGATGCATTTATGGAATTTGATTGACTTTGAGAATGGCAGTCATCTAAGCAGGCTCATATAACCCTACCACCATCCTAAGTCCACTACTCATATGGCTTAAGATTTTCTTTAACTAGATGAAAGGTAAACCACTATAGAGGAAGTTGATATATAACATAGTCCCTAATATTCATATATATATATAACTTTATCATACATATTTATAGCCATTCTATCCATTATTTCATTCATTGTACTATTTTTTAAATGTTCTATAAATTATTTTCTTTTATTGTATTTTTCATATTGTTTCATCTCAACATACATTGTTTAATAGAGATTTCTTTAAGCTACCTTTCCCATTATATTTTGATAAGCTTTAAAAAGAATAATATAATAAACTTTTATATCATTCTTTTATATATGATATTATTGAGTATACAAAGTTAGAAATAGGCTGACAATAATTTTGTAATGATTTTTTACAAAATATTAAAAAAAAAATGGCTGTAATGCTTTACAACATTCACACAATTGAAAACCACAACAAAATTTGGTTTGATTAGATGAACCCAGATTAAAAAAAAGGTTAAAACAATTAAAATTAAGATTGTGAGTATTTAATGAGAAGTATAATATTGACAAACTCATATTAGTCATTTATATCTCCAAGACATTGCATATACAGTTTAAAGTTCACATGTTTGCTGAAAAACGCTGGTAAAGATCAATTTAAGTTTGACCCTTGTTTCAAATCATATGGACTTCATTGACAAGTTATTGTTTATAAGTTAACATCTTTGATAGTAGTAAACTATGAAGCAGACTGCAAGGTTAGATGTCTTTTTTTTTGTAGTTAACCTAAGTAAAACAAATTGCTATCTTCCTGTTGTCATATGCATAAATGCCAGATTATTCTGAACGAGCGCGCTTTACCATCTTGCGACCTCATTGTCACTAGTTGAAATAAATCCTATCTGCGCATTACCGATAAAAACAAAAACTAACTGGAGAGGCAACTGTTCACCTGGTAATAAGCGATATGCCCGCAAATAATAAAGAAATAATAGAAACTTGTTCAGAGTAACATTATATAACTCGTTTCAAAACAAATATAATATGCTTTAATGTACCATGGTCAAATGCGGTATGCAATATGATTACATTGCAAACAAAGACGAGATAATGTTAATAAAGTTCTGTATTTTTAAAAATTATTGATAATAACAATAAATTTATTCCCATAAAATATAAATTCATTCGATCATAAAATTTTCAACGTCCATTTCGTTTTGACAATTAAAATAGTTTTATGACGTAGTTACTTGATATTTTTTCAACTCTATGGTTTTGATTTATGCGTCTATGCTCTACTGTTATTGTGGGAACAGATAATAAATCATATTACTGTCTTAATTAACTAATATGTTAGTTCTTAAATAATCTTTTATAATTTTTTTGGTAACAATAAATAAATATTCTCACAAAATTTTGTGTACTTATATATTTCATATTTTCTTTTGGAATGAAGTCTAATTTACTCTTAATACAGCAAACTCAATTCATAAGAATTTATAGGAACTATTAACACTAGTACTTATCACGGGTTGTGAACAAAAAATATTTACGTAATGATTACTTAGATTTTCGCTATTTTTACGATATAATAACCAATTCTGAATGAATTTATCGCGTATATTTTTACATTGTCTGGTAACTATTTATGAAGTGCACTCCTAGTTTTTGTAATAGGCGCAAAATTCAAAATTATGTAAAAGTAATATGAGGTGAGTCATCCACAAAAAGCCGGAGGCCTGCACTTTAATTAGTTGGTTTAATGAATAAAATGAATAAATAACAATTTCTCACCACAGGCTGACATAGAGAAACTTGTAAATCTCAAGAGAAACTTGAAAAATAGTAATACTGAAGAATTGAAGGAAAGCCTGTGCACACCCAATTCAATAAATTTTCAAGTTCAAGTTAAAGTTGAGAAATGCGTTGAAGACAGTGATGGCGGTGAAAGTACTGTTGAGGTGGTGGATGATACGAAAAGTGGGGCTAGTTCTACAGGAGTTGGTAATCGATTTATTTTTTTTTTTAATTTTATTTTTAATAGGTAACAGTCATGTACTACGACTGTAGATAGTCATCGATACAATAGAAGAAATATGTCTAGATTGCCAATCGGTTTTTGTTCATAATTAACAGGAATAGCGGTGTGTAAACCTGTTGTTAAGTGACAAATATTATTTTATTTGAATGTACGGTTATCAATAAAATTATGTCTGTCGTAAATAATGCAAGTTTTTTTTTTTACGAAAATAATTATTTCATGTCCATATTGTTATTACCACTACATATTGCTGTAGTTCATAAAATTCACGGCGTCGTTTTATACGTATTGGTTATCCATTTCCAGACATACAAATAGAACAAAGTACAGCATAATTCAGCTAGTGAACATATAAAGTTATTTGACGTGTGCGTACTAAACCATCTAATTTTTATTTCACAGGCAAATCATTGGAAAAGAAATACATTCTTCGAGTCCTTCAACCAACAATTAAAGGGTGCAGCAAACTTATTGGTGTAGAGTATGTGTTCACAAAAAGAAGTATAAGGAGAGCTCTCGAAGCGCAGTCCAAGGAGAACAGTAGCGAAGCCGATAAGTACGTGGAGATAGGACTGAGGAATGTTCACGGCGACATCTGTGAGCCGCCCATGTCCCTTCACGAAGAGATGATACAGAACGGCCTGCAACAGTGGAGCACTTGGAACGAGGTGTGTCCAGGCTACAGGGACTCCCCATTGCTGTATAAATGTTACATTTGTAACAAGGGCTGGTGGAGGCTCCACCCGTTCCGGGAGCACATAAAGGGTCACCACGATAAAAAATTAACCATCAAAGCCGAGCAGTGCCAGTACGAGTTCTGCTTGGCGGTCTGCTTGAACCACGCGCAGGAGCCGAGGAGTGTCAAAGTGGACGGTGACTGCTGGAAGTGCGACAGGCCTTTAGAACTGCATAATGCGACAGACGCCCAACCTACGAAATACGAATGCGACGGATGCAAATTGGTATTCTGCACGTGCACAAAGTTAACCATGCACTACACGATATGCGTCAAATACATCGAGCTTAAGTTCAAAAAGCACGCGCTGCCGCAAAGCGGGTTCGCAAATTGCAGTCTATGCGGCAGGAACTGCATCACGAAGGCACTGCTGAACAAACACCTGATGGAGTACCACTCACCCAGGAGCGACGAGCCGATGCTGACTCAGGAGATAGTCTGCAGGAAGTGCAAAATGAAATTCTTCATTCACAACTTTCACGACTGTCCGAAGAAAGTAAAGAGTTTCAAGTGCACGTACTGCTGCAGGAAATTCGTGTCTATTGGTCTGCTGGAGCTGCACAACGCGGTCGCGAGTAAGTGCTTCCAGGAGTGCGAGCACTGCGGGCACGCCGTCAAAGAGTGCATGATGCTGGACCACATGGTGCAGCACACGAAGAACTACGAAGCAGCCTACTGGTGCTCCAAATGCGACTACAACATCCTGTTCCCAAAGTATCATTTGTACAATAACCACTTGAAGCTGCACGGCAGGGGTTTGGAGAAACGGCGCTACGGGAACAAGGTGAGCCGTCACACGCTGCTGGGTGCCCGTAGGTGTATTTTGTCAAGGCAATGTGCTAACATTTAACATATATTTCACGTTATGTTAAGTGATAATGACTCTTTAGATGATAATGCGCAATTGCCCCTGAATAATCTGGCTCTCACGCTTATGACTGCCGGAAAAACAATGCTGTTGTGGCGACAGATTGACATTGAGGGTTGATAGCTACTCAGGCAGATTACAAAAACGCCTTCTTCATCCAGACTTTCCAAGTGTGTGACCGGGCATCGAACCCTAGGACCTCTGTATGACACGGCCGGTGGTAATGCACTGCGCCACGGAGGTAGTAAAAATGACTTTGTTGTAATAAAAATATTTGCTGGTTCGCTTTATTGGTAAATTATATACATTCATTGTTACAAATATTTCAGATGCTGCTTTCAGTAAACTGCATGAATGGGAAGTTTGCTGTATCGAAAACAACAGTGGAGATTTCTGGTGAGTTTATATATACATAGTCTTGGCATAAGGTCATGATAAGCCTTATGTCAATATCGAGTATGCAGGTTTAGCTCGTAAAATGTATATAACATTCTTTATACGGTATCTATTGTTGGAGTTATTCAAAAAGCTCCAATGTACATGTAAATATTAGGTAGAAATTAATATGAATAAAACAATAAACTTTTCTTATGATTTACCAATGGAATTTCACTTTTATGTCTTACAGATGACAAGGTTCTAGACTATCTGTCGGGAAAGGATCATTTGAAATTGAAACGTACAGCCCATGGTACGAGCGGGAGTGAAGACGCCATGAGTGTATCGGTTGTCACGAGTTCAAATGAAGACGAGAGCGGCAGTGACAAAAAAAATTCAGTGTGCAAAGTAGAAAGAGTCGGAGTCGCTCGCGCGTATCCAGACAATTTCGCACTGCAATTGGACGCTGAAATACAACGGGACGTTGAAATGGAGGCGGCCATATCTAAAGTGTTCAAAGCGTCCAAATCTTATAAGAAATTCCTTGAAAAGGAGTCGGTGGAACCTGTAGACGATTATTTGTATGACGACGATCTCATTATTCTAGAGAAGCCGGACGACGTGTTAATAGTTATAGAGTCTGACCCGGAAGAAGAGAATATCGTAGAAAGTGTTGTAGAAGATAATAGCGAGACAATGGAGAAACTAGTGGCCTGTGTTAGTGATGTTCGAGAATATTCTATCAGGAGAAAAACAACAGTATCGGAAGTAGCAGCAACCGAAGTAGGTAACGCGATCTTAGATCAAGGCGTTGTCGTTAAAGAGGAATCCAAAACCGATTCCGATATCGAGGAACGATTAAATGATGAGATAAACGTTGCGGAGAAGACGGACGACGACGTGGAAGACGATGGGACTAGTCAAGATCTCCATATCGACGTTAAAAATGAGCCGGTGGATTCGGATGTAGGCGGACAGTCAGTTGCCGATTCTGTGGATGGACTTAAAAAAGCCACAAATGATACTATGGAAACAGACGCAGCTTTGCTTCCCGATATCATAAGAAAGGAATCCATAAAACGTTACGCTAAACCACTAAATATGAACGCCGTAGTTGAGGTTAAGAAAGCGAAAATAAACACTAAAGATCCGGTCAAAAATGAAACGAAATGTAGCTATGAGGGTAAGAAAGATTCATACCCCGAACACACTGCTGAACTAAAAAATCACAATGTTTCCGGCGTGAACATAGAAAGAACGGATTACGACGTTGAAGTGAAAGAGGAATCCGATTCGTCCGTGGAGTATTTGGAAATGGATGATTTTGATAACGACGTGGATTGGGATGTCACGATTAAAACCGAAACGGTCGGTAAAGATGCAAACGAAATGAGAAAAGGCAGTTTGGACAATGGTAAGGAGCCGGCCGGGGGCGATTCGAAATCATCGAAAGGGAAATCGAATTTGATCAAAAGTAACCGCAGGAACTGCACGTTGTATACGTGCGAGAAGTGTCCCTTCGTCGGCAACTATCGCAAGTACATGGACCACGTGCTGACGAAGTGCGCCGGCAGGAACTGGGACTGCACGCGCTGCGGCCTCAACTTCAACGAACTGTACAGCTACATCAGGCACCTGAAGGAGCACACTGCGACGGAGCTGACGTGCCCCGACTGCAAGCAGGCGTTCGAATCGCTCGCGCAGCTGCACCGGCACGTCGTGATGCACGTGCGCAGCATGTTCGTCAACGACGTCAACCACCCGACCAACGAGAAGTGGATGTACCTGTGCCGCAACTGCGGCCACAGTGTGCACTTGGACAGCCTGTTCGGCCACTGGGAGTGCCACGTGAGCGAGCGCGGCGAGGGCGCGGCGGGCGGCGCTGCCGAGCGCGCCGAGGCGCCGCGCATGAGCCCGGAGATGTTGAAGTCCGTCATACGTGAGTGTTGTTCGTTCACATAGCATGTCGCTCCACCAATGCGGTTGAATGAGTTTCCATATTACTTTTATTTATTCGATACGTTTACACATTCAGTGTGAAAAGTACAGTCGCGCAACAAAAAAAAAGTTATATTATCTTAATGATTGAATATATTTTTGTCATATGGGAATGCACACTCACCTGCGTTACTATGGCCCTCTGTAATATGTAAGTCTGCTATAATACAGCGACGCTGTTGCAGCGGCATGTCGGCTATGAATGTGGTAACTGGCCAGGCGTGTTCAAATATGCTTCAGCACCATCTAAACTCTACATTCCGTTATTGAGTGTTATAACGAATGGATATCCGCAGAGATAATTAAAATGAAATCTGTAGTAAAGTAGTCCAATATAATTTACAGAGAAGCTACTGCTGACAGCTAAGGGTAACAAGGGTCTACTAGTGGAATGCCAGGTGTGCAAGAAGAAGTTCGAGAGGAAGAACGACACAAAGCGGCATCTGATCGAGCACCTGCTGACGGAGGCGTTGCTGGACAAGCTGGAGACGAACAACCGCCTGCGGTGCCAGATCTGCGGCCAGGACCTGGACTACGTGTACACGTGGAAGCAGCACATGCGAGACCACGCCGCGCTGCCCGAGTACAAGTGCAAGATATGCAAGAAACGCTTCAGCGACTCGAGCAACTTCTCGAAGCACAGGAAGGTGCACAACTTCTTCTCGTACATATGCGACATGTGCGGCGGCAAGTTTCAAGCGGAGGCGAGCATCGTCAAGCATTTAATGGTCAGTATACGAACTTCAATTGCCCCATTCACTCTTTCACTTATTCGTCGTTCAATGCCTCATTCGCGACGTCTTTTTTGCTCCATTCATTGTCTCGATTACAAACATACACTATCATTTTTAACTGAAGACTAGAAGGAGGTTAATAATGCCAAGCGTAACTTTTTGTTCCTTTCTTTATTTAAGACCGCGCATAACCGGTTTTGTTAGATTTTGATAGTAATTTTATTTTATAAAAAACGGGTAAATATTAAGTTGCATCCATTGAAAATAAAATACTATTTTTTGTACATCGTCATTCTTTACAAAAATGATTCAACCGTAAGGGTGGGAAGAACATTATTTGGGTATTCCCACCTTTACAGTCGAGTTTATATTTGTTCGGGCCTTGTTTTTATCGGTTGATCTATTTATATATTGTGTAGGTAAAGAGTATTTTTATTTATTTGCATAGAAGCATACGTGATTTCATCTGTACTCAATCCTCTCTGACCAGTTTAGTCTGTATAATTAATAAGTAACAACAAAGGGCGTGATTCCGTTCCAGCTGCACGAGCAGCCGCCGGTGTTCTGCAACGTTTGCGACGCGTCTTTCTACAACAAGTCGCGGCTGAAGATACACATGAAGATGCGCCACCAGCTCAACACGTTCCCCTGCATCATATGCAAGAAGCGCTTCGGCTGCCTGAAGGACAAGTGGGACCACATGTGGGTCGAGCACAAGCAGAGGAACGTCGAGGCCGACTGCCCTGTGTGCTCCAAGTCCTTCAGGAGGAAGAGCGACGTGAAACAGCACTTGAGGGAGGAGCACCGGTGAGAGGGAGACAAAAGCGTTATACATTTTCATTTGATCACATTTTACTGGCACCATCAGGACAGAGGTTTACCGCCTGTGACGATTCCCGAGTCACAGGTGCAGTGGATTCTGGATGGTGGTAATGTTTTTAGGACCCGCCTAGCCAGCTACCAGCCTCAACGGCAATCTGCTGCCGTAACGGCATCGCTGTGTTCCGGCAGCCGTGCTCGTAAAGCCAGAAGTATTCTGGGCGAACTCGCTTCGCAGTCTACGACCTGATTATCGATTAACATCACGTGAAACTGAGGACAAGTATAATGAAATTGAAAAGAAAAATATAACTGTATTGAACTAATCATTATAGTTATTCTTATGATTTTTAGACATTATTTCTAAATTAGCGTTAATACACTATACTTCGTCTTTATTACCGTTCTCATGATTTTTATGAAAATATCACTTTTGTTTTTTGTATTAACTGCCACTTGATATAAGGTGAAATTGGTGTCATCTATGAATAATCTGCTTATTGGTCACAACCAAAATTCATCATTATAGTGGTGAAAAGTTCAGATCTGGTATGGGGGTCCTTTAAATATATACACAGTTATAATTTAGATATATCATATTACTTAACCCTTCTAGAACTGCCATGATGAAAATGTTTCACCAGACTAAATGCTTTCAATCATCTTTAATATGGTTTACATCAACTCCACGTAATCCTGTAGCGTATTAGGAAAACGTAGTACGTAAAATATTTTTTGTAATTTTTTTTATGATCATTATATCATAAAATAGTCTCGGGCTACTGAATTATATGAAACTCATTTCGTCAAAGAAGTGTCTTTCAAATGCTTTAAGACAATCTCATCTCTCATTCCAGTATCGGGTGTTCGTCCAGGTTCAATAAAACGCCGAGTTCAGCGGACAAACCTACCTGATACCTACATGAGTGGCGCGAGGATAGTCCGCAAAGGGTAGAGTTATAGTGAACCATATCAAGTTGATTTAATGGAGTATGTTTTAATCACTTTGTAGCACTTGTATTTTTTTTTATATAGGAAAAATGGATACAATAGGGTTATGATTTTGCAATAGAAGTTTACCTATTCACTACAATAATGAAATAGAGAAAGATATGTACTGTGTGATGGTGGTACACGCGGAAATGTGATTATAGTGGTGTTTCCACGGCATTTCATGGTCACCGCAACACAAGTTTTGTTATTTTATGAAATTCGATTTTGAAATTTCAGCTATGTTGTATTAGCTACATTAGGTAAAGAAAAATTACCATTAGGTATTCCTTAGAACGTAAGTGACAAAAGTAAATTTTTTACATGTGTATATATAAAGATATTGTATTGAAATAAAACGTTTTCGAATTTTAATCTGTATAAAAATTAAATTTATGCTATCTGTGAGGCGCTCCTAACAAAATTGACTCGAAAACTTTTCGAAAGAGTTGAAGTTGAGTTGAGGATTTAAAATATCTATAACTTCTGATTTAGTTATGAATAGTTCTTTTAATAATTTGCATTAAAAAAGAGACTGCATTGACTTCAATAATGTAAATGTATATTTTGCAATCGTGGATTTGTTTCTTCCTTTTAAATATTTACGGGACGAATCCTCTACGAAACCATCATTATTATATTATCATAATGTTCCCATAATATTGTAAGGAGTTACAATTATTACATTATTTAACTGATTTTTTTAGTTTTGTAAAAGAACCGGTACCGCACTGAGCGTGTTACTGTACGTTACTGTTTTCAGGACTCGCTCAGTTCAACAAAAGTTACTATTTTTGACACATGTCACTTTCATTCTTAGGATACGATGCGTGTCAAATGCATATATTAAACAATGAAATATCCATTAAATTTCTATTTCTTTCTAAAACATTACTTTGTGCCTTAATGAATTAATACTTGAAATTGTTGCATGTGCAAATTATACTAGTTGTTCGATTTACGAGCATAGAATATATGTTCATTATAAGAGACATGGGTGTGACAGTTTGTTTTTTTAATTGTCAATGATCGGTATTTTATTACCGCCCTATACTGCCACCTCATTGGCAATATACGATATTTCAAAATCTAGATCGCCCTACGTTCGTAAATGAATAATGTAAGTAATTGCTTTAAGTTAATCGCTTTCCTAATATTTGTTTTCGTAAGGGGAAGTAATTTAGAATTGTGATAGAGAATTTATTATAAATGCGTGTGCGGCACCACAAAGGCGCGCGCGCAGCACGTCTGCCTTAGCCGCGCGCATTTTGCGCATTTATTAAGGGCGATTACGATTCGGAGAACAAGACGCACAAGATCGAGCCACGAGGCTGCGCCGTCTGCCTCGGATCCTCACCGATGCTCAGCTGCTCTCTAATTAAGTGATACCTTAGCGCTTTGGCATTTACCTTCAAAGTAGGGCCATAACGACATTATCATCCTGCAACGAGTACCATTTATGGTACACGTCAAGTTTGACCACCACTGGTACTCCACGTGCAAACGTTTCTATTTAAAGCGCTGAAAACAATTATTTAGTGACAAATTCGATCATATAATATATGTTTCATCAATACCAATTTTATTTATCAATCTTTAGACAAAACATCTGTTGGCCTGCACGACAAGTTGGACCATAACGGTTTCGCAGAGAACGTGTGTTAACTGTTCGGACTCCCCAAAAAAATACACAAAAATGAGTTTGTTTGACGTGATTAGAGAGACTAAGTTATATATTGCAGTAAATGTTAGAAAGAAGAATTGAATGTTACAATATAAACTTTCTGGCGCCAGTTGCGTTCAAAAGAATTTTAAATTTTATTAATCGACGACAAATACGAGGTATACAGCTACAGCTGTTGATATTTGATGATGAATATTGTTTTATTTTTTCAAATATGAATTCTTTAATTATATTTAATTAATTTTTGTTTTACACGAGGAGACAAGTAGGAATTGACTTATTTTTTTATATTACACGTTAATTTATGACATTTAATTTATAGATAATTCATTTTTTATTTATTGACACGAGTATTATCATGAAGTTGAAACTGTTGAGATTGACTTTAGGGATGCAAAAATATAATAAATTGATTTTGAATTTGTTAATAATTGCTATCGGAACTCCCATTTCGGCATTTCCTGTTTAGTGTTGGTCCAAATTTTTATAAATAGTGTAAGTATTCAATGAATTTTAAAATGCAGTATTTGAATTTATTTTTAAAATTCTTGTAATTTTTCTACATTGCATGTCGTGTTTTTTTTCTATCTAATGTATAAGATATACATGTATTTTTTTTATTATTAAGGTATACTGTTAGGAAATGCTTGTTTTTTTTTTTCGGCATATAATAATAATTATATGCCGAAATAAAAATTATATGGGAAATAAAATGTTAAAATGTAAGGTTGTCTGGAAGAGACTGCTTTCAGCAGTAAGACCGCCTTTTGCACTGCTAACGTAACCTATTCTATTCCATTCTAAAATGTTAATGAAATGTATGGTTGAATAAATGTATGGAGTTGCTTTATTTTAATTATTACTTTAGACAAATTATGTGCGATATGTACATACAGTAAAATGTTTTGTGTTGTATCTTTTTTTTTTTAGTGTACAATAAAGTATATTATTTTATTATTAAATCTTTGGAACTACCGTGTCTATTCATAAGTGTTAATATTAAATGAATTTTGTAGTCATGGGGAAATAAATACTTATGTGCCAATTCGTTTTGTAAGAAAGAAATGGCCTGCTCCGTAGCGCAGTGGCTTACCGATTGTGTTGTAAGACTGAGCTCCTAGGTTCGATTCTAGGAGCGAACGAGTAATAGCGCCCGGATTTAGCAGTCTTTCCCAAAGTGGACGATAACGCCCCCTTGTGGGCGCTGCAGGTCTCAAGAGGGGCGGTAAGAGACCCAGAAAGAAAATGGGGGCGTTGTGTAGAGGATGTCAATCGTTCAACGATTCTTGATAGCATTCCCATCGTCATATTTGTGTGAACGTGGACTTAGTGCTGTGACAACACTGCTTACTAAAAAGCGAAATCGTTTGCTTGTTACCGAACGTGGCAACTTGCGACTGTTCTTGTGTAAATTGGAACCTGATATCAACAAACTTATTAAACATAAAACTTTAATTTTTATGTTTAATAAGTTTTTTTTAAACTAATAATTTTAATTAAACATAAAAATTGTGAAGCATCAGACTCATCCTTCACATTAGTTTTCATATAGGGATTGATTATTTTAGTTATATTTTTAATAAAAGATACTCTGTTTTAATACTATAAAGTTGCGTTTCAATAATCATT
>DWQX01003153.1:0-18858 GCA_018245475.1 Pharmacophagus antenor
CCCCAGACCATAATAGAGCCTCCACCATGTTTGACTGTTGGCACTACACAGTCTGGCAACATCTTTTCTTCGGCACTTTGTAATAATTTAAGCAAACTTATGGACAGGTAAAACCTTTCATAGTTGTTTCTGTAAAGCTATTATAAAACATATTTGTATTATTATAACAATATGGAATCATAGAAACAAATTTTTTCCCTTAATGAATCACCAACGTCGTCACCATATTTAGTGGAATTTAAAATATAACTTTTGTTTAACATATATAGAGTAATCATTACTTAAAAGTGGTATATAGAGCTGTAATTTAGGCGTGTGCCGGCTGGCCTTGTTTGCGCCCCGTCGCTAGGAGACACGTCGCACAGGTGTGTACGTTCTCATGCGATATTGATTTAATTTGATCCGTGAGAACTTTTTTACGTTCGAAACTGTGTTATTGTTTATTATATCATACCACTACATCTTTTATAGGAGTTTACAAACTATGTTCACTGATAATTTAATTTTTCTTTTATACTTATATTTTTTATATTCAATAAATACAGAATAGTACTTTAATTATCTATCTCTATTCTAAGTTAAAGTCAATTAATTAATATAAATTATTTTTTGAACATTTTGCTTCATTCCGAAAAATATTTTCGTAAATGTTGGAATTAACATGTGACGGAATATGAATTCCGTGAGAGTGTAAGAGCATAAGCTTTTAAAATTATTTCAGGCTGTAGGTCTTCTAAAATTGTTGAAAATTTTATACACGGTGCTTTATTCTAAAATTCTAAATTGTTCTATTTATGTACCAAATATTTATATTTTTTTATAATTTTTCTTGGTTATGTTTAAGAAGACAAATTTCGCACTATTTTACATAATATTAATAAGTATATTTTATATATTACTGATAAATGAAGCCAATTTGGACTGCAATGCGCTTAGCAATCAGATTTCACAAGGAAAGGCATCTCCTAATCATGCATTTGTTAAAGTAAACTGTTATCATTTTATGTATACTTACATAGTTAAAGGACGTAGAACCCCCTCTGAATCAAAAATGGTTTTAACATTAATGTCTCTAGGCTTGACTACTTTTTAAAAGAAGACTTTAAAACAACGAGTGAAAATGATGAACACTATTGTTGACCAAAGTCCTATTCGTAAATTAGAAAAAAAAAACATATGTACTGCTTATTCACTCTTAGTAAACAAATTGCGAGTTTTAAGAATATTACTGTCAATATTAATATTTAATTTGCCCCATTTCATCTATCTCTTCAAACCTTTATAATTATATTTCCTTGTACAAAAGTTGATGTAGCATCCGATATTTCTCTTTTGTTGTTTCGAATTGTAATGGAACGAAATAAGTCGTCGACGACGTGAAGCATCGATCTCCGCAAGTCGCGCTAAGCTTGCTCTACAAGGGTCGGGGAAATAACCTTCAGATATTTCGTAACGAGGGCTCCGGATACTCGGCCCCCATTTTTCAAATTCGCGTCTACGTATTGGAAGGAAATAATGAAGAGTTATTGGCCCGTTTACATTTGCACAAGTTATTAACTACTGCGTATCATACCCGTGACATTCAATTTTGATTGATGTATGATTTACTATATTGAAAATGCTATAAAATAGTTTTCAGAAAATCTAGTTGTTTTTTTGGAGAAAAAAAATAATATATCACCTGAAGTACATTTTGATAATTGAAATTGTCAATTTTCGTGAAAATTTTCATAAAATGTTGTGATTTGAATTAATCTTTACAATATTACTGTGAGTGATGATATTGTGTCTATGACTACATTGTAGAAATCATCACTTCAGAAAACCCAAACATTTTAATGGAGCGTTTAACTATAATTTTATAGTTAATTTTGCAAATTACCATATTGATCAACTACATAAAAATATAATATAAAATTATAAATAACTCTGCATCATCAAGCCTCACCAAATATCTACTTTTCCAAACACTGAAATCTCATTAAAAAATAAATATGAGTTGTTAAGTAAAGTAAACATACAACTCGGATTTATTAACTTCAGTAGTCCTTTAGTGTTGTTCTCTTTGTATTTAGGACAATCATTGTGAGTAAAGAATCACTCTTATTCTCATGGTGCAAAGAAGAAACATGACTACTATTTGCAGAACAAAAGAAATACCTTAGGGAAAGAAAGGAATACGTTAGAATATAAGGGCATTTTAATGGATCTACCTAAAGACTTTCCTTTCTAAATATTTCTTATTAAATCATTATCTAGATATTTAATACACCTTATATTAGCAGTAACAAACATGACACAAAATATTATTAGGATTTTAAGAAATTATTTTAAGGTTCATAAAATTATATTTCGTGTTGGTGTTTCTAAGAACAAGTCCGTTTTACCGGAGTATGATAAAGTGCAAGTAAATATTTTTTTTTTCTAGCCTTTAATAAACTTTAAAATATAACTTTTCTGATAAAAAAACGCATCCTAAAAAAAAGCCCCAAATTTTCAACAGACATTAACAATTTTCCTCTCCTATTTTTTAAGTCTCATGATTAAAATATTTTGTTCTTCAAATTTATATGGACCAACTTCATAGTAAACGTTGTCAAATATAACAGAACTAACAAAATCGAACGACTCAGTTACGTTTATTGATATTATTTATATTTTTTTAATATTTTTTTATTTATTTAATATTTTCATTACATTGTACAACAATTTCTTAAGAATGATATTAATTTTTTATTAATATTTTACATTGAAACTAAAACATTAAACAACCTTAAGTGAATATTAAATGAGCTATGTGAAATATTAGTGGCTATTTTAGCTGAAGTTGTGGGCTAAGTATAAAGCATAACTCTTTTGTTTCTCCAAGCATTGTTCCCCGCTCTTGGTCCGCTGTATGTATAAGTTTGTAGCCAAGTCCGTCGATTGAGCAAAGTTCCGTTAAAATCAAGATGAGTTACATTGAACTCCTTGAGGCTTTTCACTTTCTAAGTTGGCTGTTGCGTGACGTTGATTCGGCCTCAAGTTTGCAGTTATTAGCAGTAGGACGAACTTTTATCAACGTTTCAAAGGTTATAAGTAATTACTGTGTGCTTTTTCCTTGAATTTCGATCATTTTCGAACAAATAAAATATCGATTTTACACATCCTGGGCTAATCGTTTTTGGTAACATAACGAAGAAGTTTTTTGGTAACTTTCGAACTATTTTAGTGAGCTACAGTATGCTAGATAAACAAGCTTCACCATCTATGTCATATCGTCGTGTCAATTGAGGTAAAATGATAAAGAAAACTTTTTGTGTTATTTATATACAATTTACATGCACTCATCATCAATTTTTGAAGATAGAACTCAAAATGTTCAAGCGCACAAAAAAAAAAATTAGCTGTCAATATAAAAAATAAATATCAATCTTCAGCTATACCGTTTTTATTTGAACAAGTAAACCAAGGCTTCAAGACACCGTTCAATAAATTTCAACCCATCAAGCGGACAACCAGGACACGAATCATCACTTGTATGATAATAAAAGGCGTTTAACACTCGTCCGAGCAAACTCATCAACGTCGCGCCCCGCGCACAATGTGATTATTATTGCAATGAGCCGAGATAGAGATGTCGTTTTTCCTCTGTATTGTTGGGTTACGGCGTAATCGGTACGATGTTGACAGTGACAACTTTATACGTTTTTCTTTATGTTTCCGAGGCCAAGTTGGTTTTATTAATGGTAAACTTTATTTCTATCTTTATTTTCCTTTTAATAGCTTTCCAAATAGGTATGATATTGTAATTCTTTATATCGACGTAATAAAGTAGATGAATGTTAAAAGTATGTAATATCAGAATGTAGGCTTGCTACTACTGTGACAGTTGCATAAGAATAATGAATGTGTATGAGAATTTAATTATGACGAAAAAATTGTGTTAACTAACGTAAAGTTACAAAGATTCTTAAAAAGGCGACTATTCAAAAAAACGTTAATTAACCAAAATTTTCACAATATTTTTTTTTTCTCGAATAGTCTCGAAAAGGGGGAACAAGTTAAAGTTCAAGACAAATCACCCACGCGATATGGCGTCAAGCGTCATCTGTCACTATCGGAACTGTCAAACTGGCTGGATAAATCGATCACGCGCAAACTAATTTCAAAGTTGAGACGACAAGTTGATCAACTTGCACGAGCAATAGGTAGACACATCAGGACAAAGTTTTTAGATGCAGTCGCATTTATTAAATATATCAGTATATAAACCGTATCGCCTCCTGATAGTCCTTTTCGTGGTTACATGATTATTTAAATAATTTTATATTGTATACATTAAAATTTCACATTTTAATTCTTTCGGTCATGTTTTTGACCTAGACATCCGCTTAGACTTATCTTTCTACTCTTTAATATTAACATTTTCACAATAGCAGACGACTGCGTATATGGCTGTTTATGTTACTTTATTACTTGTCGGTAAATAAATTATATTTGAATAAGATTACAGACAATTGATGGGAACCTAAAATGTTCTATTGTACTATAATAAAACAAATAAACGTTTTTTGTCTAAAAATAATATACATTAAACATGCGCACAAGGAAAAAAAAAATTTATATTTTATACCCTCTTGCGGCTGGACAAAGCTCTTCGTGTAAAGGTCTAGTGAATCTCGGGATAGGTCAATGTTTGCCGATGGATATCCCGGGACAAACGAGCCATGGGTTAGCGATCCCGGGATCACGGACGCATTACGCACAACAATAGCGATAGAAGCGGCCTGATATTACGATACATTATCTTTGTAAGGGCATGGACATGATTCAGGTAATTTTTTGTTCGAAATGTTGTCATTGTTGTATTTAAATAAACTCATCGCCAGAGTTCGTTTCACTTTTGTATACTGTGAAAGGAAAGAGGTGATCATCAGAAACTTTTTTTTTTATTAAAAATTTTATGTCTTAAACGAGGATGATTTAAATATACTTACCCATTTGGATACTGTAAGCGATTATAGGCGCACGGCATAGATTGGGTTTCTTATACTGGTCGTGGAATATTTATACTGTTTCGTCTCAAAGAAAAAATAATATTGTTTTAAAGTGATGAAGTGCAGACGCTGTAGTTATGTATTTAAAGTATTTGATGTTTCTTTGTTTAACTAACGTTCATATCAGACATAACTATTGCACAAAAATGTTTACAGTACACAGATATAGTCCGTTCTAGTCCACTGCTGAACATACTTGTAAGTCCCTCCGGATGTATGGCACTGAGCACTACACTGCGGCCAATCGGGTTTAATTTTTACCAACTACTATATGTAGATCGTCTAGCTATGTAGTCTGAAGGTCGCCAGCACTATGTTTACCGATTAGTTATCTCCTCACATATTACTTGTTTACTCTAGTGGTTATTGATTTTTGGGGTAATATAGTCGGTCTGCAGCTTTAAGCCTGGTATTTCGTAGAGCTAATTCAACGATTTTGGATCTTTTTCAGATCCTATCGATGCAAATGTGATCCTTTGAAAAAATCTAGGCATAACTCTAATCGGAACTAGTTTTTAGTTTAAGGACCAGTTCTACTGTAGATATCCATGGTTCAGCACCGTAATTCGTATCGAATAGGAAACAATTTATTTAAGACTTTTGTCTTTAAAGGTATGAAATTGACAACAAGAGAACTTACGATGACCCACGTCTTATTTCCAATAGCTGCCGAGCCCAGCTGCATTATTCTACTGATTTTCTTCGCAAAGTTGTTCTTACCCAACCGCATGACTTATCAAAGATAAACATGTTCTGAACAACTTCGAGAGAATTGTCTTCTAATGCTAACAATTCAGGTGCGATATTTTTATTAAATACGTTCTTCATTTTAACCACACTAACCTGGTGACCGATGGGTTTAGAAAATGTGCCAAACGACATTTATTGTAAATCATAAAAAGTTTTTCTGCGCGTTTCTAAAAAAAATATCCTGTAGGGCCTTATATCCCAAGTGACGGAAGCGATCAGTTATTTTTTAAAGGAATTTTCAAGAAGAAAAAGACTTTAAACTGCAAGCAAGGAATATTGATAAAAAGTGAATATTATCGATTAATGCTGTGACGTTGTACACAAAGCGCGCCTGCCGGCAATTAAGGCACTTGACCCGATTGTGGAAGGTGATCTAATGTAGGGAGTGAGGGTCAATGAAGTGCGGGTCAAAAGGCGTGTTCAATATTTACTCGTAGATATGCCTACGCGTTTGATAAGTATATTTATGTACGTAGAGGCCGCTCGATATTGGGTACTTCACAGTGGACCTTATAATAAAGATGGCAGTATATCTTTAACCAAAGACTTTATTAAAAGTTTTTGTTCTATATTTTTAATAGTTTACTATTTTTCCAACCAGTATAGAGAATTCTATTTATTTTTTCAAATTTTAAGGATAAAATTTAACACGTTCACATCGGCATGATCCACCGATGGGTCACACTTGTCCGTTCCGTGGGGCGGTGTGACCCACCGGTGGGTCACACTAATTTCTTGTCAGGCGGTAAGTACACTGGTGACCCTCACGACCTTAAATTTATTCAAAGGTTAATACCTTAAAATAGTATGCGAGGGTAACATTTTATTAAAACATTACTTCTGTCGTTAAAAAATGCTTCGTGACCTTTTCGTTGAATACGCTCGCCGCCCTACGAGAAAAAACACGAAAATCGGCCCCGGCGTGAACGTGTTAAGAGAAAATCTTTGTTATAAAAATTAATCGTTAAAAGTCACAAAATTTTAATTCACATTAACACATTCAAATCCTGTTTTTCCTATTCTACGTCCATTAGAGTTAATTTTTTTTAAATTTTATGACAGCAACTCCGAGGTATACTCAGTAAAATAAAAAAAAACCATCAAAATCACAAAGCACGCATCAAAAAGTTATGCGTGGTAATTTTTAAAAAAGGGATTAAAAAATTCGCGTGTTAAGAATATCCTCATTAGCAAGTAAGAATCTGCTATAATTATATAGTAAAGTAAACAATAGAATATCTAATTTACTTCATTGAATTTTAATGTAATTGCTGCTAAATATTTAAGAAAATTAACGTAGTAAATGAAAAACGTGTGATAATGTTATACAGAAAAACATTTCTTACTTAAATAGGACTTTGTGCAAATAATATTTTATGCAAATTTTTAAAGGTCGATCACTTTTATATATCTCCTTTTATATAAAACAAGCTATTTTTTTCTATGGGGTAGATAATGACTATTCCCAGCTAGCACTCGACAAAATGAGACATTATAATCAGTATATTTTGAAAATAGGAAATAAAAAAATATTAATGATTATTCATTTCTTGTTTCAGGTAAGGCATATTTTTGGCTATGGTTTACGTGGTGAGATACGCTGATAAAATAGAAAGTTAAAACACCGTTAAATGTACGTCATTAATACAAGTAATAAATTAGTTAAAAAGTAAGAATTTATCCATGTACCTAAGCATATTTTAAGTAAGTTTTAATTTTTAAATCTTAACAAAGCCTTGGCGGACTTATCAATCTAAGACATAAATTTTTAACTCAAAGTACTTCCGACTCTCACATGTAAGACTGCCGGACCACAGCTATGCTATTATGGCGGCAGTTGACACTGAGGGTTGTAGCTAGTCATTTGGGTTTGAAAAATCTTGCCACCATCTAGACTCCGCTTCTTCCATGGTCCGAGAATTGAAAGCAAGAACCTCTGCTCTGCACGGCAAGCGGTAAACCATTGCGCCGACTAACATCTTCAACATAACAGTATCATTACGACACCAATAAAAGAAGAGTTTTATTGGTGTCCTTCCTTAATAAATTTTCAAGAAACTTTGTATTGGGTTACGATGAATTTTGTTCTACCTTTTCGTGAAAGAAAACAAAATAAGCATGGTTAATGCAATCGTACCATAATCTATTATAATTGTAAATGATTTCTAATAACTACAATACTTACGTTGTAATTATGTAGAAATTCTTGATAAAATATATACGGCATATAATATTGGTTTAACAGAGATTGCGTCTTACTGCATTATCATATAAAATCAGAAGTTTACGAAATAGGCCGCGGTAACGCCTTTATAGACTGTGTTTGGCAAGACATGCTGAATCTGTAAATTTGTATCGAAGTATGAAAAAGCGTTTCACCGTGTATTTGTGTATTATTCTACGCTATATTCACAAAAGTTGAGACGTAAAAAGAAGAAAAAGAAATATTCTGTTTGTTTAGAATAAAATGTATTTTTTTGATTTGTAGATCAAAACAGCGGTCTTCTCCCTTGAGCCAGGAATATTAAAATATCTATCTTCAGGGAACGAAAATACACGATGTAAGAAAAGATGAGGCGAGCACAATTTTGTCGATTCGATGTCCCCAATTCGTTTGCTGAATTCTTAATGGCGCCTCGGGGTCGGTTACGTTTCGTAATCGCGCCATTTTCGTATTTAATCTGCGTATTACTGTCTGCACTCTCACAGATGACATTACACTCTTGCATATACATAGGACTAATTTAAAGATATTCGTTTACGTGCTGATTTTCGTGATTACACAATGTTACTGATAAATAAGTTTGTATAAAAATTTACGTAACTAAGGTCTTTGCTAACTTAATATCAGTGTTAAATATAATTTGAAGAGATAACTTCAAATAAAATAAATTATATAATATTATACAATCGGATTATTTCTGTAATATTAGAAAGTTTACGAAGAAATTGTTTCAAAATACTTAAATTTTAAAATATTGAAAAGTAGTATAGCTTTTCTTATAAACAAAACTTGGAAATTGTTTTTAATTACCAAGAATACTAGATATATCAAGAAGCTATGTAAGTGGTCTACAATTTATAGAAAGCAATCAAATTAATAACGAAACTAAAGTAACCCTCGACAACATTTTAATTAAATAATTTTAAAATATGTGCAACCAATGGAATACAAATATTAATGACATCAACTATCTAGAAGTGCATGGAAAACCCACTTGAATTATATATTATATTTAAACGTCTACAATACCCTATTAATTGAAGTAAATTAACATTTTTATTAGCAACTCTATTACGGTACTTCAAATAACCGTTTCCTTTATATAAATTTGGCTTTAAAAACTAAACATTTATTCATCAACGTTTATTATTGCGAATAAGTTATAATTGCTTTATTTTACTCTGTAATCCTTTATTATCACTTAACAGATCGGTTTCTGTGCAACAATTTACAATACTTAATTACAAAACTATGAACAACACAAAGTTTTCATGATAACTTGGTCTCATTTGTTATATATGTATATAGACAAACAAATGTCATCGAATAATAAATAAAGTTTTAATTCGCCCTCCTAAATCTTGTACAATTTGATGGTTTACCGTGAATCCCTAATTCCCGCCGCCCCGTGTAATTGATCTGTGTCGTCTTTACGAGATTATTTCGCTCTGACTCGATCCTATCCTCCGTCTTTGTTTTATTGCCCACCCTGTGGTGGTCCTGTGAATTTACCGACGCTGTCAAAAATGTCGTACCATTCGATCCTCGACTTTGCTTTGTAATGTCTACCACAAGGTCAACTTAAAGAAACCTTAAAATACGTTTCAACTCCTCATTTATATTCATTTTCTAATGTTTTTGGATTATATCCATCCTTATATTTGAAACATTTCAAGAAAAGTCAAACACTGGGTTCGTTATTTATAAAACAATTCAGGGAACATCTCGTGGTAATCCGCTATTTGAATATCGTAAATTTCTTTATAAATTTTAACTTTACGATTGTTGATCAAATTTTATTTGCCATTGCTAAAATTCTCTATAAAAAAAACCATACCTTTCCAATGAATCCACTAACTAGTGTTAAGTAATATCGGTCAAGTATTTTCAAATGGGTTAGGTGAGATTTTGTCGGCATTTCATAGCGGTGTTGATTAATTAAGGTTAAGTATTTGTATCTGACCTGGTTGTTCTTAAAAACTTAATAACAATACACATACCATTTATTTAGCCTGTATTATAATTTATGTTTAAAAACTTTAAGCCTACGTAAACTTCATTATGCTCCTTTCGATATTACTGTTTAGTCAATCGGTATTATTAGAAGGAGCTCGTTCGTTAGTGTTTCAAATGTATCCTTACTGAGGTAATAATCATAAATTTCTTTTGACTTACACACCATGTCATAATAAATAGAAGTGACGCACAATTTATGTTCCAATAGAGAATGGTACAAAGTTGATAATAAGAGATCAGTGTATTATAATACTTTGTTCCTTATAAATTTGTTTTGTTTAACAATTGTCTCCTACCGAATATTATTATCATCATAATCATATAAATAATTAACTATCTCCGTGGCGCAGTTATTAACTGTTTGTCTTGTAACGGGTAGGTTCTATGTTCTATGCCGGGGTGCTGTTTGGATGGCTAGCAACCATCCTTAGCATCAATTTATCACTGTAACAGCGTTGCTGTGTTCCGTTAGTCATAAAAGCCAAAGTATTCAGAGCGAGCACGTTTCGTAATATACAGCCTCAATGTCACAACGTATTAAGATATTGTGACATTGCCGATGAAAATAAAATTTGTACATTCTTTATTGTTTACATACAAAAAATCGGGAAGACGAGAAAATTCTTCAGAAAGAATTTTTACAAAGTAATACATTTTAATCATCGATTAAGGCGATATGTCAAGCCTCGTTATCATCATAGTTTATCTATCTGTAGCATTTTTCAAACTAGAACACGGTAATGTTGATTTTATAATAAAAATAGCCACAGCGATATTAGCGACTAATGTGCTTACGTCAATTTACGACGCAATTTTCTTTCATTTTGCGCAATGATACAATATAAATAACTCAGTGTAAATGGTTTAATAGAGATTCCACGTTTACAATGAGTGAAAGCAAAATTGATTTGTTTTAACACGTGCATTATGTCTCCTGTGTTTTAAGTATAGCTTCAGTTATGATGCTAGTCTGAAAACCGTTTTCAAATTATTGTGCTGTTAACGTGGGAATTGTACTACGAAATTGTTAAGCAGAGTCATAAAGCTAAAGTAATGGAATTGCCTTAATCGGGCCCATCCATCAATCATTTCGTGGATCGTTGATTTTAACCCTTTGAGGTCTCCTTTATTTTGATAACATAAATGGGAACAATTGTATTTAAGGCCGAATTCAAAGATGTGTCAATTGAAATAATTCTATAGCTCTGTTCAGCCCTCCGCGGTCGATATGAAGTTCAGTATACGGTTAAGTAAATAATAGTTACCTACTTATTTAAAAAAACATGATATCTTTGTCTGGTCTTTTCGATGTATTTAAACATAAATCTTTTTTATATTATAATAATAAACTAAATTACTACTTTACTCAATATCACATTTTAGTAACAAATTGCGTTCTGCTGATGAAATAATTAAAATATTTTTTACATTAAAATATTTTTGTTTTAGAAATTATCAATATATCTAAGTAGTGAGTGTAGGAAACTTCATGAATTATTACCACGGATGGTTATCCGAGATAAAATTAAATTTGCCTGCTCGTTGAAATTGCACTCGCTGAATTACCGGTAATTGTGAGTCAGACTCTGATGTTGAATCTCGATTATTCCCCATTATGTCTAGTTAAATTTAACTTAATTTCTCCTTTCTGTTTAATGAATTTTATCACGGTTAAAGATAAGTCAACTGTACATGAATTAACTTATATTTATGAGCGATAATAAAACAAAAATTATAATTAACACTATATCTATTGGACCCGTCATTTAGATAGACCAACCCTGGATAAAAAGTACGGTATACTAAGATACGTTTGATTCTTTTATTTTTTTATACAGCCCCTGGTAACATTTGTCTATACATTTTATTGCAAAACGGGAAGAATAAAGAATACAATAATGCACAAAATTACTACACTCGGAAAGAAAACCATAAAAATATGTCTGTAAATCTAGTGTTAACATGGTACATTATGATATTTGTCATCTTTTATTTAATATAAAACAATCGTTACTTTGTTTTTTGAAACCTTCGTGTAATGTTAAAATTTTAATCCTAAACAATTTAACTCTGTTTCACTTTGCCGCTCCCCAATAATATAATAGGAACGGAAATCTTATAACATGTATAATAACCTGAATATTTATAAAAACCTAGCTAAATATAAATATTTTATTTGAATTTCTTTTTTATAGTTTTAAAGTGGAATCGTGTGTGCATGGTGAGATTTGTGGCTGGAAATGCGAGTGAGGTTCACAGCAAGCTTTCAGAAATTTCTTTATATATCAAGAATGCTTTGAACTCTTTCGTTTCGTTTGATCATTTAAAGTGAAGGAGAAACTTATTTCCTTTTTGCTATTCTGTGATTGAAAAGCACGCCTGCCGCTATGCCTGCTCTGCAAATATACATTTATTAATATTTTACTACTAAACTTTATACGCAGTAATGTCCACACGTCTTTTACTAATAGTTATTGATTTATTAGACACCTGATAGAATAGTTTGAGTAATTAAATAATAGTAGAATAAAAATAAAAATTAACCTAATTCATCGTTATCAGTTTTGATTAATATTCCTTACTAAGAATGGTGATCGCATAGCAGGTTTAAATTACCTATTTTTAATTATTTATTTAAAAACTGTGTTTCACACAATTTAATGTAACACGGGCGGACTTAAGACTTTTATGTATTTTCTGCCAGTCAACCCTACGTGCAGTAGAAATGTTATGTGGCACGGGGTAAAACATTTTGTTAAAAGATCTATTATATAAAAACTAATATAACATAAGTAAATAGAAGCATAATAATGATGAAATTTTGTGCATAGAAATAAATAATTATTATTTTATATAAATATACCATACTTAATGTACGAATTACAAACTGATAATGGAGGTCATAAAATAATTATATCATTTTAATAAAATCATTTAATTTACATAAATAGTAGAACAATTAAAATGTTTTATGAAACTAATTAAGATTTATTTTATGGATATTTTAATTAGAAAAAAATATACCTTCTTGATTATAATATAATTATTCTTCTTATTAACAATAGAATAATGATTCCAGTTGACTAATTTTTATAGTTAAATTAAGTATAGAGAACTTAAACTTGTAAACAATTTCGCATAAAACACTCAAATTATTACGTAAAACTCTGTTATTAGGCGTTCAATTTCAGCGAAGTTTTCACAGTTGAAAACACCTGCGACAGTACGTGGAAAGTTCCGTTAAAAGTCTCACTTATGGCAGGTATACCTACGTGCGGCTAAAACTGAGAGTAATGGGGGGAAATAAGTCGGCGTTTCTCGCGCCTAATTTGGCAACCCGACGCGCGGAATTTATGGGGGCGGGGTCTTTACAGCTTGAAATATTCGAAGGCTCTACTCGACCGTGAGTTATGAATGAAACCCCGTTAAAGAGCCCGGAAAATTTTTAACGTCACGCCGGGATTTGATGCGAAACGAGATGTACGAATGGAAGTTCATTCTGTCGTTTGCTTAATCTCCTATTCTTGATGTTTTGGTGTTTCGACTCTGCTCTTTTGTTACTTATTTATTATGTTTATTGTCTTGGTCTCTTTATATTTCGTTTTATTTATTGAAGAAAATTAAATTCCTTATAAACGAAGGATAAAAACTGCAGCATTTTTTAAATTATTATTGCTGGATTTTTCCAGCGACAATAATAATAATAGGACTATGACAATATGTAATTAATGAATGGTAAAGGAAAACCAGTTGCATTCTATTATAAAAAGAATTAGAACCGATCAGAAAAAAAATCGTTTAATGGATGCTGCATAAGTAACAGCACTGCACGACCGCTTGCATTTAAATCTGTTTGATTTATGCGAAGCAATCGCTTCGCGCGGCGCCTGGTCTCTTCCTCACCCTCCTGTGACCGACTATGTGCCAAGAAATATAACGTTTTTTGCGCCGGCTGTTCAGTGAAATACGGAAAATATTTTGAGATATCTAGTATGAAATTCTTTGTGCTCGCTACTTTGACAACTCGTGTGTTGTGCGGTTTTTTCATTTTTTCCTTATATGAGGGTTTTATGCATATAAAAAAGGTATTTCGTATCTCACGATGAATTTAAATTGTGTAAATTAGCTAATCACAAATTGTTACTGAATACAATAAAACAATTGTTAGTTAAAAGTGTTGCTGATAATACATTTTTGCCTCTCGCTATATAAGAAAAGATATGAGTAAGAAACCTGAATCGCGGGTCGTTATAATTAATAATTTAAGATAAATTTTAGATTATCTTCGAGTGTCCGCCTTTATTTTGTTCTTTTAGGATTTTTATACATTTATTTAGGTAATGGAAATCTCAAATAAATTTAATATATAGATCAGAAATTTAGTATAATAATAATACTGTCACTACATTTGCATACACATACTTGATGGCATATATCAAGCACACAATGTCCTCTGTGAGGGTGCCCGTACATCCGCTAATTTTCATATTAAACGAGCAGTTGCAGTATTAAAATGTTTCTTGTCATGACAACCCTTACTTGACCTCGCGTACCATGTAATGCTATAAATTACTTAGTTTCTGGTATGATTTTAATGTTTTAAGCATTAAATGTGAACATTATTGTTGAATAAATGATGTATTAAAAGTATGCAACGTAAGTTTTATTGGTTTTAATTTTTTTCTTAATGAATTTTTGACATATTTAACAAAAAGTCTTTTAAAATTTTCTCGTAATCATTTTATTCAATTTTAAGGAGCAAATGATATTTGAAATTTTATTTGAATTTCACGACGTCTAAATACGTTTCTTACCTAGTCTTGATGTACGAGTATTAAAACAAAAATAATCAGCCGCTCTTTTACTCTCATATCTCCTCGATTTTTAAAATTTATATGTATGATATGCATATAACTACATCTTAGTTTAAAAAAACAGGCTTAAACGATATATGTATGCGAAAATCTTAGTTTAGAAAACAGTCTTGAACGATATATCTAACCAAAAATCTAATATGTATATTTGTTTTTTCTTTATTGTATTTTGTAATGAGAATTGTGAACTTAATATATACGATACATGTTTACTTTAACGTATACATGAACATAGGTTCCAAATTCATTCTGTTCTAATTTGATTTCATCTATTAAAACGAAAAAGAAAAAGCATACCATATATTTCTTTTTTAAATTGCAACAATGTTTCATGCATGTATATCAAGCGCATACTTAAAAGCATGGACGGCTCAACTCTAGCAACAATAATATTTCTTGCCACGCTCTTGACAACTTGCTATTTTCAAACTGCCGCATTTATTCGTGACATGTTTGTCCCATCCATCTAGAAACCGCGTTTTCATTCTTCGCGATGAGAGCAGGTGTCAAAACTGAGAGACGTTAGGCTAATGTATGCAGATTGCATCGTTTACGTACTACATAGCAGAGAGCATCTAGCACGGTACGCTCATGCATAACCCTATTAGCCTTACTTAATTTAATGTTTAAATACAATTTAAACTTTTTGAAACAAAATTAAAGCTTTCTGTTACAGTAAAGATACCTAGCTTTTGTATATCTGTATTAGAATTGACATGTACTTTCCGAGTTGGATATATTTACCTGTTAAAAGGTTTTATTCTGTATATTTAGCAAAAAAAGGGTACAAAGTTACGAAACATTTTCATATAAATAATATAAAACTTTAGTACTATATTACATAAATTTGACCGCGCTTGTTATAAACGCATATAACTAATAAATAAAAGTTTTTAACAGTGCAGCTGCATTGGATTTTTTGTTTAAGGCAATAGGAACTGTTTTATTAAAATTTAATCCTAAATCAAGCGTGCGTAAAAAGACCATGTATGTAACAAACAAGACTTAAATTATAATAAGGGACATAGATAAATCGCGATTAGTACTAATCTTTTTCCTGTTCTCCACTCTCTATGCAAAAGATTAAAAAAACTAATGCGTCAGCATACAGAGTATTCATGACTCATAATCACTTTATTTGTAATGTAATAATATAAATATTGTCAACAATGTCGTGTACGTAAATCGGTAAAATACATAAATTTTGAAGATGCAATATATTATTACAGAAATAATGTATGAGCACAATACGGATACTCTTCAATATTCACATTCAAGTTTATTACATTCGTCTCCTTCAGTAGGCAATAAACGCATCCGCAGCAGACGTACGTTTTATATATCTCATGCTATTTAAAATGACATTTCATCGAAAGCGTTGTTTTATTTGGAATGAGTTGATATGAGTGTATTGATAAATTAATGAGAGGCTTCGTCAATAACTCGTCTCGCTAAGCCGTATCCGTAGTCATTACAATTCAGACGCAATATTTATATATTTTGATTAAATTATACATAGATTAAATGTATTTATATACGTTTAATGCACAAAATATTGGAATAAATTCATTAACGAATCTATGCAAAGTGTTAGATGAAACTGTTATTGTTACTATTTTTAATTAATTATTATTGTCACTTGCTGAATCAGGTCACTCAGAAAGTACTGCGAGAAAATGTTTTTATGTGTGTGAGACTGGCCAGTTAAAATTTAATTAAAAATATGATTACTTATGAGTAAAAATAGGTACGTTCCAAATTCAAAACTTCCCTCCACAATTTTTGCGAGCTTATTAAAATTATCGTGTCTTATTGAAAAGTAGATTTGCTTCGAGAACATTTTCGCGCTATGATTTTTTACAATTATAAATTTAAGGGCGGTCGTCTAACTTGGGTGATGAAAAAAGAAGTGGTCGCCCTTTGACCGCTGTTACAGAAGAAAACATGCTAGTAGTGAAAAATTTGATCCAAGATAATAAACGAGTTACATACCAAGACATTCAGCATATACGTACTGCAGATTGGATCAAGAAGAGAAGCCTTCGCGAGAACCTACCTAGGAGCCGGGGGAAGATTTTGATCGCAGGCTTTTTCAATTTGACTGGCTACTTGGTGTTAATTCCTCTACGAAACCAAAGAAGCATTAACACCGAGTGGTATATTACCAAATGGTTAGCAAAAGTTTTCTCTGTTGTGAGCAACAAGCGACCAAACAAAGAGCTCCGCGGGCTACTGCTCCACCACGACAATGCGCCCGTCCACACCGCAATCAAAACGAGGGACCTCTTAGGCAGCACATCGGTCAAACTCCTGAGTCACCCTCCTTATAGCCCTGACCTAGCACCGTTTGACTTCTTTTTATTCCCAAAAATAAAAAATCAGCACAAAGGGATACAATTTTCATCGCCGGATCTCAGCGTTCGAGCAGGCTGTAAACGAGGTGTCTGCGGTGGGCTGGAAGAAGTGTTTCGAAAACTGGTACAAACGCATAAAACTTTGTATAGAGGCTATTGGAAAGTACTTTGAAAAGATGTAATAAAAATATATTTACCTATAGAACTTTTTTACTGTCGCAACGCTTTCTAAGTGTCCTACGTAATATTGAAAAAGACGATATAAAATTAAATTATCTAATTATGTTTCACAAATAGTCCGCTTTTATGTTAGGCTCTCGAACAAATTCATGTAAAGATATTCTATTCTGTTAAAATTTTTATCCATCTGGTAAGCGTCAGCACTCGGAACAATAGAAGCATCACAGGAATGTGGATACATCATGTCTCGATCGAAGTTCGCGTCTTTTAAATATTCAACAAGTGCCAGAAAACTTTCGAGACTGTTCGAAAGTTAAGATAGAACGGTGCATATTTAATTAAAGCCCATGAAAAGCAAATGAAATAAAATTTGTAACGCGTTTACTTTTAAATCACAACAAAATCTTTTGTTGGATAACGTTAAATCTTAATATAAATAAAACAGACGATAGCGTTTATAAAACTATACTTAAATAACATGTAGTTCTAATGAAACTGCTTAGGACAAAAAATACACTTGCGATTTTTAAATATAACCCATTGTTTTATTGAAAAATTGATAAATACACAGTTATAAAATAGTATACGATTATTTCATTTATGGTATATGGCAAAGGTATAATAAAGTGTCGTCGTTCAGAAAGAGCGGGTTCACAATTTACCTTGAGACAAATCCCGCCGCGAGTAAGACACCTGTCAAATGGCTCGACAGGCGCCGTCTTGTCTCGTCGCGGTAACCCCCGGGTAACTTGAATATTTCTAACGTAAATAGAATGTAATTAAAATTAAATATTGAATAAAGTTATGATGAGCTTGATTGCCTCCATGCCATTGGTTTACCGCTTGCTTTGTAACACAAACGACCTGGGTTTGGTTCACGGCCCACATGAACAGATGAGTCTAGATGGATGGTTGAAGTAAATCAACATTACAAATGGATCGATGAATTCATGAATTATAAAGCATCAGTGTTATTTGTTTAGTTTTTAGCTAGACAATAATTAGCTATTAGCGTTTATTATTGTTTTAATATATACACTGCCGACCAAAAGTTTGAGACCACCTTGAAAAAAATACAATATTGAATAAAACTCCAAAAGTTAATGCTCTACAAATTATTTATTTACCTTATTAAATAGAGAACTTGTTATGTAACATAAAATAATTTAAATACTACAATAATTGCCATTATTGTTAATAAAAAAAAATGTATTATTTAAACTAACTTTTCGTCGAAAAATCTTCCCTTACTTATTATAACTTTTTTGACCAATCTTGGTAACCGGGTTATTAGTTTATTGATAGTTTCTTGTGAAACATCGTTCCAACTCTCTTGTAAAGTCTTCCAGAGGTCTTCTTTTGACGTCGGACAATGACTACGGACGTTTCTGTCCATCTCCTCCCACAGAAGCTCTATCAGA
>DWQX01003154.1:0-18852 GCA_018245475.1 Pharmacophagus antenor
ATATAATATAATTATAGTTAAAGAAGACTATATATGGTTTGTATATAAAATATCGGTCAGAAGTTTGCAAATTTCTAACTGTATCAAACGAGTAAATTGATTTCAATGGAATGATAATAATATAATATTTATAGCGTATTTTCTTCCCTAGCGATTTGTCCAACACAGGCAAAATTTTCCAAGTAAGTATGTTTATTCTTTGTAAATAGATCTTGACATTATTTGCCATGCTCTGTCAATACATAAATGAAAGCTTCATTTATTGTTTTATATTCAACATCCCCTTACGCAATATAAATTTTATAATTTCGAGAAAATACTGTGTGCAATTGAAGGCTCGATAAAGATGATCCAATCCCTCAGATTAGGGAATTCGTTTATATAACATGTAGACTTATATAACATGCTTAGAGAAAATGTATCGACAAATTCTACAGAGTTGCAGACATAACATTAATAAACTTTAATCCCAAAAACATAAAATGGAAATAGCTTTTCCTTTATACTGAAAACGTTAGAAAGATTAAGAGTTTTTTTGTATATCTTCGCGAATATTCTTGAAAATATTCTTAGATCAAAGAAGATCAAATAGCAGTCATGTAAACTGTTTATACTATAAACCTAATGTATTACTATTCGGATAATAAAATAAGAAATAAAAATGACTGTTAATTACAGGTATAATATAAATAGGCTATGAATAAATGTTGTACATTTTTTGTTATAAGTTTAGTTAATAACTACTTCTTTATTATAAGTATCTTGCCCATATAAATGTCTCAATAAGTGCGCTCCGCCAATATTTGGCAGGCCGGCATTCATTTTACAACATTACTATGCATTCGTTAGAAAGGCGTAGCGTAGCTAGCTGTTAATCGACGAATGAATTTTGTCACGTCGCAGTGTTCTAGATATAATTATCAAAAAATTGTCAATTAATCCTCTTTGATTATAAATAACATAAAACATATGAAAAATCACTGACATCAAGTTTGGTTGGCATTAAATTACACAAATTTATAACCCAGTAGAGAGAAGCTGTTACAAAGCCAAGAAAACGAATAGATAAAATGAATATTGTTTAATTGGCACCTTGCCAATTTTCTGTAACTAAATGCGGATTTTGTGTTGAAATATAAGTTTGTGATTATAATTTTAAAGCCATAACTTATTTAAAAGACGCAGAGGAATTAATTAAATTTTGATTTTGTAGTACTCATATACCCGAACTGACTTTCAATGCTATAAATCACTGGTATAATGGAGATAGTTGAAAACTTTAAATAGTTTTGTGGTGGTAAGTCGTACGATAAAATTTTCATTTCATAAATTCGTCATATAATTATTTTAAAAATTGGATGTCGCGTATACATAAATGGTGAAGGTCCGGCAACGATACAACTTTTTTTGGACTGTCCCTCTAAATTTTTCAATCTACTGCTGTAACTTTGCTTTGTCGCAGTAGTCGCGTAATAAAGGAATAGAATATTCTGGACGAGCATGCTACACCTTCAGTTACTTAATATTACGTGACATTCCGGCTCTGTCTTAGCCTATGTACATAAAAACTAAGTATAATTATAAAACTTGAATCCTGTTAATATAATCTCTGTACGATTTGGAGTTACATTGTTTAATTTAAAGACTTACCAAATGCGATATGTGTATTATATACAAATGCGAATTACAAATTTTGTACAAAAACCTCGACAGAATATTAAAATGTGTTCCGCAACGAATTTAATATGGGTCTGTGGCTTTGCGCGGTTTCAAAGACGACGTGCGCGAAATGTTATTTTGTAATGACGCTAAATAGGACTACAAAAGGTCACGTGTGCGACTTCACGATAGTTACTGAGTTGGGAAACGTTCGCATTATAACTTATGCTGCGTTTTATCTAAGCAATAAAACAAAGATTAATATCCAAGCAGCTACTTTTAACATGGTAACACATGAATTTTAATTAAGTTGAAACTCAGATAATGAGGATCGAGCTCCTCACAGTTTCATTTAAACGAAATAAAAATCACCATCTCCCTGAAAACTGATAGCATCTTTCACGTTATTAAAGTTAATTAAACTGCGTAATTCGAACGCGTTGTGTAACGAAACTGCATTAGAATTAGCTTTGCGCATTCCATCAACAATAGCATATAGTTGTTACGGAACTAATGTAGTGTGTTAGTTAATGAATTCTTTGTTCGAACTTAGTACTAATTATGTAACATTTATGTTTTGTAACCGGGACAAATGGCAAAATAAAAAGGCAATATAAATATATTTTAGAAATAGCGTCGCTAGTCTTCAGTTTTACAATTTTCCGTTTTTTATTTTTTTACGATACGATAATATTTTTCACTGATTAGGCTCTATAAATATCACCTGGTAGCTGAGTCACGACCAGTCAGGTAGTTAAATTTATGTAATTTAACCAACTTTCAGAAAAAGCTTTTAGATAATTTTAAAAGCTAACTGCGAGTTTATAACTTAATAACGTTTATATAATTATTACTTTTTTATTGACTATTATTTTTGCTGAGTAATTGTTTAAATACGTCCTGCCGTTTAATTAATGTATTCAAACATAAAATTCTCTAATTTACAATGGAATAGTGTAAGAATAACTTAACGCTCGTGCGCCCGGTTGTCACACGGCTCACGTTGCTACCACGAATGGTTAATATTTATACGCGTTAGTAAAGTTACGTTACATTTTTTGCTTACACACATAATTCAATATTCAAACAGCGATGGAAACAATTGTTAACGTATTATTAATTTAATGTCCACAAACAAAAAACAAAATGTCTCTGTAACGAAAGGAATAAGAAATTAGTTATATAGTATCTACAGATAAATAATTTACATGTGTGCCCCTTTCACAGAGTTCTATTCTCTCTGTGCTCGGGAAAGGCTAGACAGAGTATGGTATATTTACACTTTAAACTGTACCTAGTCCAGTCATAAATTCTGGTACAAATGAAAATGCATTTTTTATTATATAATGTAATATTACTAAGATTTATACCTACATATTTATTAAAATCTCGGCAAAAAATAATAAAATATTCTATTCGAAATGGCCACCTTTAGCTTTTATACAAGCCTTTAATCTGTCTGGCCACGAATCTAGGGATCTACGCAGTTTCCATGGGAAATTTCGCCACTGCTTGCTTCAGAGATTTTTTATGAGACAATGTCCCGTGTCGTTTAAAGCAGACCATGTCCTCTAAAACTGACTATAATTTGAAGTCTAAAGAGTTGACGTATGGGCTAGATGGGGGCCAGTCTTCAGCACTTAGTTTAAGTCATTTTAAATACATTTTGATAATAATAACTACAATGCATCAGTTTGTAATGGGTCTAGTAGAATTGTTAAATTTAATTTCCAAATTAAATTCAGAGTAAAAAGCAACGTAATAAAAATAAACAAAATTAATTGATAAGTGATCTTGAATTGTGAACGATTTTTATAATTTTTTACAACATTAACCGAGTAATTATGCGCCGTGAAGATAAGGGGTACACAACGGCAGCGAAACATGAAATGTAAATCAAAGAAATTACATTAATTAAATGTTATAATGTTCTATTTTGCCATTAATATTATTATTACAAAACATCAAACGACAACTTGTAATATAATTTATTCCAGTTATAATAAAATTTGAACAATTGTTATTAAAGACAAGTTTAATTTTTAACATAACCAAAAGGTTTTTATATAGAGCTAACTTCTTTTATAAGAAGTAAATGTTAGTTTTTAATTTAACGTACCAATTCCACATCCAACCTTGAACTAGACGAATGAAGTATTTTATTTTGGACCCATGACTAAGCCTAATGAGTTTTTATAATTTTTTGTGAATAAATTACGTAGTGATTTTATTATTAATTCCGCAGATTAATAAACACATTTTAATAATGTCATGTCATGTCGATGTAAATTTATTAAATTAATGAAATGTTAAATGATATATAAGATAGATAATGTTTGGGGACCACTGCAACTAATATTCGGTTACTACCATAGATTAATCTTTAAAATTGTAGATTCGACATGTTAACAAACTCTTGTTAGTTGTAATTTAGTCGTGTTATAAATTCGAGATCAAAAGAAAGTGCATATTGTATACGAATTGTTTAGTAGTTTTTTTTTCTATATGTTATAATTTAGTGCTTGACTACAATCGTACATTATGTTATCTGTGATGATATAGCACACTAGCCTCGTAATAGCGTACTTTTTCTTCTCTTGAAGACCCTTGTCAACACTCAAGCCTTATTTATTTTACGTAAGTTTCTTATACGCTTAAAAATTATTAATATTCCAAATTCAAAATTTATTTACTAGCTTTAAGATTTGGTCTAAATTAGATAAAAAAATCATCGTTTCGATATTAACCGATAAAAATATTTTGTAAAGTGACTTTTTATTACCTAATTTTCTTTGTAACTTTACCTTAATTCTAATATATAAACTTGTTCACCTTTGAAAATTGAATTATTTTTTTTTATTTTAACGAATATTATTTATTATTTTAATGTAATAAATAACGTGATCTTATTAATAATTTGATTAAGCTTAGTATAATAGGTACATGTTGTGTTAAACTGGCCATTAAACATTAGAGCACGCCTAGAATCCTGAGTATTTCTAGCTTTTAAGTCCGCTATCGGTTGCAAGGAAGGAGATAATATCTTGAAACCACAGTTAGCTATCACATGTCTGGAATAAATACTAAAATGGCAACGACTTCTATCCACTTCCACAAGTGATAATGTATAAAAATAAATCCAACTGATGTTTTCATCCTTTTTATTTCCTAAATTGTTTTACTATCCTCTTCCAAGTAAAGAATGAACCTATTTGCTTAAATCACTATAACCGACATACGATCGCGAAGAAAAACCTTATCATCTTGTATAAAAATATTTATAAAGAACTGGATTTTTAGTTATGATAATAACGTTTCAATGCGATCCACCAGTGACTGGTTTCCACCACGACGAGATGAAGCAATAATAAATTTTACTAAAATGGAAAAGTTTCGTTTAATTCAACTGGGACATTCGCGGTACTGTTTTTTTTTTTTGAAGATTTACAATTTTTATACAAAGCGCAATGTTTATGTTAGCAGTATTTGATACTTGGGTATACGTTGGTCAGCTTTATACCTGCTATTTTCCCCGGTAGTTTGTGACGTCAAGATAAATTCAACCATCGATCTTTACGCGATAGTCGATAACTGATAAAAAAAATCTGCAGTCCATTTTGTGGCTAAAATTAAATTTATCAATTGATTTGCCGTCCTATCGAAAAGTTAGAGTTAGGACATAAGAATATGTTTGTATATATGAAAACCGTAAGCAATATTGCATGGAAGATAAGTTGACGCTTCTACCTAATTTAAAATGTCAATGTTAGTTTATACAGGGTAATTGAACGATAATAGATCTCTTTATTCTAAACATGGCATTTTCTGGATAAATTATGCACAGTGATTAAAGTTTTAAAGAAAAATAAAGGATGTTCCATGAGGTTCTACATACGACCGAAAACTATTCACAAAAAACTGCAAAATTACAGATAAAAAGCCTTGAGAACGTCTCATGCATTTATTAAATTTCAAGTAGATTAACGTTTACTCGAGAAATATTCCTTGTTCATTAACAGTTTTATGTTTTCTAAAAGTGTATAATTTGTATATCTTATTATATAGAAAATGTATTTGTATAATTAAAGCAAGTGATTTATTTTGCCTGATGAATGAAATTATATAGTTTATTTTTAACCAAATTGTCTAACAAATCTTAATGAAGACTCATAATTATTGTTATAAAACGATAATGCTGGTAATTCAAGATGCAATCTTATGCGTGCAAAGGTTTAAAAAAACTAATGAACTAAGTGCGTGAACTAAGAGTAAACCCCTGATTAACCTAACCGCCATTACACTGTTACGCTATTTTTAGAATCGCTACAGAGATCACGGCTTTGTCTGGTGTAATGTAAGTGACAAACAACTGTTCATGCCGTGCCTCCGCATAGCACACTACAACCGGCAATCAAAACAACACAAATATTCAATTGAACTAATAAAACGTGTAAAACAACACTCACCGGGTTCTTGCAGAGACGATTTCCACATTTTATCAAACTTCATGTTTGCACTGAAAGTAATTCACAGTCGGGCTATAAACACAAGACGTCGCTACATAGTTTTTTACAGGTAACGTACGATCACTGCCACCTGTACGCACGGTTATGTATGCGCGAAACGGTTCCCGTTCGGGCGGTACATTTTGTGCCCGAATAGCATAGTTAAGGGAGCGTGAGCGCGACTCGTCTTGCCTCCGCGCGGCCAATGAACGAGACGACCAACGCACCAAGGTCACAGGAGACAGAGCCAGTGGCCTGCGACGACGATAGATGGCACCACACGGCGGTAGCAGCATATACGCCCTACTGCTTCGATGCCCGTATGGCAACTAAAACAAAAACGATATACATGGTTCGACGTGATGAGTTGATAAGCGGTATAAAGTTTAAAAAAAAAATGCAATGCATTGAATACAAATTTAAGAAATGCATAGATGACTTCTCTTATCACTAACATTTTGTCGAAGTTAATTCATATATATTGTCATAAAAGCAAATAGATAATTACTGTTATAAATTTAAAGTAATTATTATATAACTTATATTAATTAACATTTACAGAATTAAATAATATGTAAATACGTTAATAAATGTAGATTTAAATTGAAATTCCCTTGAATAATATATTTTTTTTAATTGTTAGTATATGTGTATCAAAACTGTTCCAAAACAATTATTTTTGTTGCGCACTTAACATGAAAAATAATTGTTTATATCAAGAGGACAGAAAAATATAGTAGTTTTGAATAAAATATTTAAATTCTTTATTACGCTATTACCCACTAGATGGTGCTAATAGTTTTAACATTTACTCTATGTTTTGTACCGAATGGTATAGCAAAATCATTTTTTTGTCATTCCACTAAAGAACATCTGTACTGATATAAATATTTTTTATAATGAACACTTTTAATGAAAAATTTACATAAAATTATGACATTTCTGTAACTCAACAACTTTCCAGGTTTAATGATTGCATACATATACATGTATGTTGTTATAATAATCTAACTTAGCCTTTTTAACTGTTAATAATTTTTTAAACGTATGTTTGAACATCCACATATGACTCAAATTTAGACTTACCAAAATAATATCAACCATTTCCAATATTGTAGAAAAGTTGAAATAATGTCCTTATTCGTATAAAGAAAAAACAGCAATGAGCAGACATTTGCGTTGGCGCAGTTAACATGTGCGTGGGCAGATACTGTGTAAAGTGATCTATTAATAAACGCTATAACACTCCATTTGAATCGCTTAAAACGAGTTAATAACGAGTACCGAAACAAGATTCATGAATATTGTATGTTTATTGATTCAGATACTATGTTCTATTTTATCTGACGAGCATTTGTAATAATAAAATCATTTGTATATTTTCTTGCATTATATACTAGTGTTTAATATGTTTTGAGTTTTTCGAATCGTAGAATTCATTAAGTTAAGTTATAAAAAATATGGTAAACAGATATTCTAAATAATATTAATACATATCTTTAAAGCATTAAAGACAGTTCCGGTGAAGCGTGTCTTAATGGAAACTTCTGAAGTGTAACGGTGTCTAAATAAATTTGTGTGAAAGATTAGATAGCGCGTGAAGAAAGTACAGACTAACATTCATAATTTTTATCGACGTTTTTAAGCAAAAGTTTAGAAGAAAATACACTAACCACTTTGTAAGCGGCGCAATGGTTTACCTCCTGGCTTACAACATATATGTCCTCGTTACGAATCCGGAGCAAACTTGAACATTGGAGTTTGAAAGGATTATTTAAACTAGCCTAGCTAGATAACGCTGTAAATGTCATTCTGCCGCCAAAAGAACATTATTGTGTTCCACCAGTCACATAAGTGAGAGCTAAAGTATTCTTGAGTGACCATGCTTCATCACATGCAGTATCATTGGCACTTAACATTAAGTAAAATTGCAATTTAGTGTTAACTCCCTGCTCATAAAAAAAATTTACCACGTACCGTAAAATGTTGAATAAATAGAAAGATAAGAACAATAAAAAATTATAATACGCCTTGTAAATTGTGAACATTATATCAGCACTTCCACTGATATGTTAGTGTATATTTCTCCTGAAATCCGACACTCTCCTGGATTCGAAGAAACTTTGGAAACAAATAACATTACGCGGATGTGAAATTAACATTTTTTTTTTAATATTTAAGATAATTTCTAAGATAACCACTTTGACTGAAAAAGCAGTAGAAGATACTGTCTATAATTAATGTATATCTGTAAATGTTCATATACATATAATATATATTATGTTTTGTATATTTTTATTTTACTTATACTGGTTCATACATAAAAGTTATTTCTATCCTATCAATTCACATAAATTACGATAAGACTAATAAATATAAGCTTGGCCCGATAATTTATTAAATGACAAATACTAAGGAATCTGTATAAACGTCGTCACACTAACCCATATGTTACTTCACGGCCACAAATGATCGCGTCACGAGTTGGAAATGAGCCGAGATTATCTCCGCAAGATCTCTCGAGGTCATTCTATCATCTTCCTGATTCAACCGACGGTTCCTCAACATTTCCTGTCTCAATTTAGAATAAGGATACACCGGGGATTTGTTTATAGTTCGAGTTCTTTCGCGGCTTCAGATATGCAAATATTTTTGTTTTGGATGTCACGTGATTATATTAACCTGGTTATGAAACTGAATAAGAATATTTGTATCAATTAAAAATTTTATAATTCACAGTACACAACTTTATTGTTTTAATTATACCAGTTAATCTATTTCTTTCTAGAACGGGTAACTGTAAAAATGTTTTAATTTATACATGACATTTATAGTTTGATTTGTTTAATTTTATAACACGAAGCCCCAGCTTTTAACTTAATGTATCTTACTATGTCTATGTAACGTGATGTCATATGGATAAAAAGAAAATGAAAATTGAGCATATCCAGGATTCATGAACTAGTTAATTTAATGATTATCTATAAAGTAGAAAAGTGGGAGGTGGAAAGAATAGTGTTTATAAGATCTTGTTTTAATGTGGAACGCTAGTTTTGACGTTTACATGTTGGTATTAAAAATATAGTAAATTGAATGTGTTTTTTCTTTTATACTTATGAAAAATAATGTGTAACGCGTATTAGTCTTACACCTGGTACAATCGTAACTGTCTTTAACTAGTATCATACAGAGAAAGGTTATTAATGTTTAACAATTTTCTGTCGGAATTTTTTAACGTTTTTCTTTATCTTTAATCGTTTGAGTCCCGAATGATATTGAAAAAACATTGTCGAAGACTCCCAAACAGCGTAGCTGCGCTTTCTCTAAATGAGTAGGAAAAGACCAAGCAGCACGATAGCGTTTGTTTTATTTTACGTTCTATATTTGATATATATAATAAAATATTGTATTATCACATATGCGTACACTAAATTTATAAACAATTCATGTATTGTTCGATAAACATTATTTGAAAACTTTATTTGAACGATAGCAATAAAATTAAAAAAATGTAATGTATTAATACATTTTAGGTGTATTCTTCCTATTGTAAAATGTACTATTTACATTAGCAGCTGTTCGATGTTTTTCATTGAATCTAAGTACGACTTCAACAATCGGTAACGCACCCTAAGTTTTTAAAAATGGTGGAAATGTACTGGATTTTTTCGACATAAAATCTCAACTGGGCGATTGCGCTGCTTGGTACCCAAATTATTTAAAGCGTGTAAAAGTATTTATTATTTTAGTATTATTTAAATTTTGCGTTTGAATAACGCTTAATCACCGTTCGCATGCATGACCACCATGAAATTAAACCACGGTACACGTTTCAAAAATTTTATTTAAAAATAAATTATTGTAGTACAACTTGCACCGATAACAACAAAATTTTGGTATGAACAACACGAAACTGCAACATTCTGACTAAACTTGGATCGTCTCAATTAAAAGAAAAAAAAGGTTACACCAATTACCTACACGTAGGCGTGATATCAAGCTGCTATGCCCTAGTATAATTCCTCCAAACAGTAGGATATAAAACATTCATCACACATTCCAAATGAGAGATTCTTAAGTACGCGTATTACATCAAAAAATAGCAACAAGAAAGAAAAAACAAACATGTCATGTTTTAACTCAGTGATAACCAATTACAGTTAAATTTGCGGCAAAGGTTACACAAAATATTGAAAGCTGTGAACTGTCGGCCGCACAAAATCTGTGCACTCTTATTGGGTACATTGTGCACAAGTCATATATGGTGGCAATGGCAATGCAACCATATTATCCATTAAAAATACAACTTAATTATAAGTGGGTGGTTCTAAAGGCACAGTGTTTCGTAGACCCGCTGAGTACTAAGATTTTTACAAGCTACTTGTATGCTTCATTTGCCAAATCGATTGTCCATAAAAAGCCGAGAAAGTTTTTTTCAATCTCCTTAAAACTTTTTTGACGACGCAAATAAAAATTTTATTCTGATTTTCCGAAAGTTCTGACCGAATTTGATAAATGAATTATCCATTTAACAAATTAAACATACTCTTTATAGATAGTGTGTTGTAGTGTGTATATAATGTCTAATATTTTAGAAAAAAAGTCTCGAATTTTATTTTGAGCATATTGCTTCAAAAATTATTCTAACTTTATAAGTGTACACGTTATAAATTATAAAAAAACATTGGCGTACTACCGTTAGGTCTACAAAATCGCTTCTAGATAGTAAAAATTGTCCGTTAAGGAAATTACCTCGATTAAAAATACTTTCCTTAATGCATTTCCTTTATAAATTTTGTATTACTAGTTACAGCATTAATACAAGCATCATTATATGTAATACACAATGCCGCGCTACAGATAAATGTCGCGCAAGTTATCCCTAAGAAAGAATATATACGGTGGTTTTCCAATTGCTTAAATATTATAATAAATTTGTTTCCATATAACCAATACCAATACCACTTACATTCCGTTACACTACAGCGATAAATGGTAAGAATTTAGATACAATTAAAAGAAAACATGTTTTGATCATTAATATAATCTTTCACGTTTATAAATGATTGTTGTAACCGAATGTCAAATGTCATGGGTAACATTTAATTATAATAAGCAGAAAGCTTTCATGTTCTAGCTAACCGCACATAAACAGTGATGAGTGTCATCACACTGTGCGATTCCGATTAATAATGTAAACAATCGAGTTGCGGTGTCATTGTGAAGATACTAGATAATTGACTGCACAAGAAACAGTGTTTCTTCGTTTATTGCCTTGATAAACCAATTCAGAATCTTATCCTATATGTTTCAACATTTCGCTACGAATTAATGTAGTTAACTTACGAATGTTATGTTTATGCAGCTTATGCTCAAAAAACCGCCCACTGGCGAATCACTTGTGGATGAAGACACAATATTAAAGATAGTGTTAAGTAAAAACACACACGTTTGTGTACTATAATTAGCCTTCATATACGTTGTCAAGTGTGCACACATACGCGCCCAAGTTGACGTCACACGTCGATAAATAACATAAAGGAAATAAATCAAATTTAGTTCACATACTACACTGGAAAATCGCATATGTGTGCATACACAGTTATTACTATTTAAAAATTATATCTTATCACTTAAAGTAGAACTTAAATATATCTCTAACCGAAATTATTTTAGGAATCAGAATATAATTGATTTTCGATTGCTCGCTGCAATATCGAGTTGGAGTATATATTGTTACTAGTGAATCGGTTGTTATTCGAGCTGCTTGTACATGTCCTCTATTTGCGGCTTGAAGTAATTCCTGATCTCCGGCCGCTTCGCCTTCATGGTCGGTGTAAGGAGGCCATTCTGCACGGAGAAAGGATCCGGATGAAGATAGATGTCCTTGACCTGTAGAAATAATCAGTTTAACTTAATCAATTATTTAATATTAAAATTGCGCGTACTTTTTCGTATTCATGACTCGATTTATAATAAAAAAATCGGAAGTCTTTTGGACCTAAAGGAATAGATGCAATCGTTTTTCAAAACTACATTTATAATTTTTTTGTATAAAATAAAACTACAAATGCTCTAAAATATTTTAACTAATAAACAGATGTAGCGTGTCCCACGCTAAACGCCATAATAACACTACCAATTTCTTTTAAAGTATTTTTTTTTTGTTATATTTGAAAATTATTGACTTTTTAATTTTTACATAAAGATTTCTTATCTTTCACGTATACTTTTTCTAAAAGAAAGGATCATAAGAGATAAACAACAATTTATAGACTTCTACTTTATTCATATATCAATAAGGTATAAAAAATTAAAAATATATACTCGATGAATTAAGAACCTCCTCCTTAACGTAGGTAAAAAAGTGAATATTGAACATACAATAGTACATGCAACGAACATGAGATATTGCAACAAGTTTGTTCAATCTCGTAGAGGACCTATTGATTTATTCTTATCAAATACGTGCTATTTTTACACTGTCCTTGGTCCGCCTTACGTGACATTGACTGATCTGTTACAAAGAAACTATAAATAACGGGTAGACGCCCCAAAGTCATAAAAATCGAATTCGTTCGTTTTATCAATATTTAGACACGGTAAAAAACTTATTTCTCAGTCTTTCATATAAATATGATTGAGAATGTGTATAAATATTTTATAATGTAATATAAATACGAAAGTTGCTTTTTACTTTATCTTGCCAAATATGTTTTCACAAGAACCGTTAAGTAAACACATACAATAAACATTTAACTGTATTCTTTATTCGTAATAACCCTTGAGGATTTAGCAATTTAATCAGCTTGGTTTAAGCGCGATTTCAATATATTTTTAAATGGTATTATTATTTCATTATAAAATAAAAAAAATAATGCAAAAAATTTTAATATGATTTTAAATTTTAAACCAAGCTGATTAAATTGTTAAATTTTCAAAGGTTGTTTGAATAAAGAACACAGTTTAATGTTTATTATGTTCATGTGTTCACTTAACGGCTCTTGTGAAAACATAGTTGTAAAAATAAAGTAAAAAATAACTTTCGTATTTATATTCTACTGTAAAATGTTTATTCATATTCTCAAACATATTCATATGATAAACTGATAAATAAAATTGCAAAACACATTGTTTTTTTTTCCTTTAGCTTTATACTTGTAATCTTTTAACCTACTTACATTGTACCTAAGAAAGATACTTAAAGCACAATGTAATACTGTGTAGTTAAATCCTGAATAAGCATTTGCTATTAAAGAGGCTTATCTTTTTACATCAAATGCACATCATGTGTATCCTGAACCTTTTAAAGAACCCGCAACAAAACTAAAAAGAACTGAAAATTATTGAAATAGCTGAACTTATTTACAGGTAATCATATTTATAGTCACAACAATTTTGATACATTTATCTTCATTATAATCGGTCCTGCTGTTCGTGACCTACAATCCCATAGACAAGCATCTGTATCTAGGCGAAAATTGAAAAGCCCGGAGCAGTTAGAAAATCAGTTAGTTAGCCCGGGTAAGGACGTAGACACATAGTACAGAGTTTTATTTACCTGTTCAAAAGTCTTTAGCCCGGCGTTCTTTCCCCACTGCAGCATGTCATCCAGGATCATTTGCTTTACGCGCTCGTTCTCGCATAGCGCGGAGAATGTACCTTTTATGCCGTTCTCCAACGCCCAGCACTTAACCACGTCAACATCCGGTACCACGATCGCCACTACGCACGACTGAAAATGACATCGTAAAATTAATTTTACTGAATCATAGTAAACAATGACTAAGGTAACATGAGAAAAAATGAGCAGTACGTTTCCATTTAACGTTCATCATATCATTAAGAACAAATTATAAAACATGAATTAATGTTACATTAGATGTTTAACATTTTGTTTTTAATGACGAAGATTAAATGGAAAATGAGTAGAAATATGTTAATAACAAAGGAAAAAGGAGGAAAGTCGCGGAGGAGTATTCTGAAAATATGGATAAGGTACCCACATGCAACTAAAATAAAGATTAAGTTTAGTGATTTATTTTGTCGATGTTGATTGATAATCATAAAGAGTGAAGTCGAATTTTTAATTCATATCGTAAGGATGCAATACGGTAGTCCATAAAGAATAAAGGTACAATATCAATGTACTCAGTTATAGCACAGGTTAAAAGAACAAAATTAATTAATATGTCTGCATATAAAAAAATAGGCCGCTAAATATGAAATTTCCTATTTCTTTATCATTTAACCTTTTTTACTCTGTACTACTACTAGCATTTATCTTTTTTTACTCAATACCATGCATGTACTTAGAAATTTAAAGAATTTAAATTCATTAACATTGTTTCATTCTTCACAGTACTGTGCCAATACGGAACGTGACTTGGAAGTGTACCAAAAACAACGGGAATTACTAATTGCATGTGATGATTTTGCGACATGTAATTAGTTATAAGTGTCATTTTATGAAAAAAAGTCACATTGTAATGATCGAAAAACCTTTACCATGTTTGTAACTAGAAAGAAAAGCTAATTTATTAGCATAGTTTTCCTGACTTTGAATAAGAATTATTTGATACTTGATCAATGTAATTTCAATTTTTCTTCTCTTATTTACCAATTGTTAAAAAGAATGTCGAAAAATAATCAGATTATTTAGAATTCAAATCACAAATAAGCGGGAAATGACAAAGAAGTAGTTATAAGTAAACTACTATAATAGAAGTGAGGTTCATAAAATTTTAACGAGTAACTAGTATTATGCAATTCATTGCTCATTGAAAACTATATGGAGACAAGGCGGCAATATTTATATAGTTTATAATATGTATTCTCTAAAAATATTAAAATTTTTTCCTATACGAAATAATTTTGGTCTCTTACACTCATTATACATATATCATCACTTTCATAGATTTCAATTTAGGGTCTTACTAGCTTCTCTAGCAATTTGTCTCACCTTCAATGATTCGCCGTGCACAAAGACCTGTTCCACATATTGACTTCTTATGTAAATGTTCTCAATCTTCTCCGGTACAATGTACTCCCCCTGGGATAGCTTAAAGATGTGTTTTCTTCTATCTATAATTTTCAAAGTTCCATTCTGCAATTATAAAAGGAATTGTTAAAATTAGTATCTCCGACGACTTTACAAGTTCTTCAATTGGAGGCGTATTTAATTTGTGTACAAGTTGCTTTTATCAGCAATGTATCACTGCCGCAACACAGCACTTTACTTATTACTTTACTAATGATGTGGCTCCTAATCGATCCAGTGAACTCGCGTCGTACAAAGCAGATTAATTCATGTATAACTTTTTTTTTTCGGAAATAGCCGTGAGGAAGAGGTAAATGGCAAGATATGATCTTTACGACAATAATATATGAGTACAATGAAACTTTTTTTTGTCAATATTATGTAAAGTCGATTCTTTTTTATTATTTCGTACGTTCATAACAATAGACACTCACGGGTAGCCATTTTCCGATGTCGCCGGTGTGGTGCCAGCCGTCGCGGTCGATGACCTGGCGCGTTTTCTCCGGTTCCTTGAAATATCCTTTGAATACGTTCGCGCCCTGCACGCACACCTCGCCCTGACCCTGCGCCGCGTAATACTCCATCTCGGGCACGTCCACTAGCTAGTGATTACGATGAGGATAAATACAAAACTCGTAGAACACCTTGAAAATGGTAACATTGATAACGTTGTAAGAAATTTGGAGTCCTATTTACGCTTCCTCCCAAATTATAGTTTCCTTGAAAAAGTGTTTTTTAATAAAATTAATCTAGTTACTGTGTAATGAATTAATGTTTTTTTAACAAACTTACTCTTCAATGTATTATTAGAGGCTTGTAGGAAATCCTTTCCTATTAAACGGTATATGTATGTAGTATTAAGTTGTTATTTTTATGTACACATTTTGCTTTCAGATTTACTTTCATTTTTCAACTTAAAAATATTAAGGACGTAAAAATTCCAACAGTTTTTTAGATCATCTTTTTTTAATTTTCGAAATTGAAGTTATGGTTCAAATTAACCATGTTTACGTAGGGTGTAATGCTTAGCTATAATTATAATGCTAATTACATAATAATATTACAGCACCACATAGCGTTATTCGTTAAGAGACATAAAATGGTATGTCTATATATCTCTTTGACTTCTCTAATCAACAAATCGGAATACAAAAACGTTTAAAGAAGTAATGCTGTGAAGGAAAATTTAGTAGAACCTAATCGGTCCTAATCTAAGAAAAACCTGCCTCCGATTTTTGATGTTTACGATTACTATTAAAACCGTTTTATCTTTAATTGTACCGCTAGTGCCAATTAAAAAATATTGTTTTATTATTATTATTATATGCACAGGCATGTAATATTAATCAATTTTAAAATCCCCATGAGATACATTTTAGGAAAAAAAAAACTCCCTATGCTCACTATTAGACGGCATAAAGTTTCGAACCCATTTATGGGTCAGTATATACGTTTATATAAGTGCCAACAGATATAATCCAATTATGCATATGGCTTTTACATTTTGTAAAACTAATTTCATGCACAAAACAATACTATTGTCTAGATGATTATCTAAACATGTCTCTGTATTTTTTAAATTTTGTAAGTACGATCACGAAAAGAGAAAAGACAAACACTGAGTTTTCAGTTCTTCTCAGAAAAGCATGTTTAGCGAACTTAATAACGATACTATTGACGAATATATAACTGTACAGATCCTGGGTATTAAAGAAAATTTGAGTATCAGTTACAGTTTAAGAAGCTCACTTTCACTTTGCAACAAGCGACGGGAGGCCCCACGTGCTCGGGCACATGATCGCCCTGCACGGTCAGAGTGACTGGCGCGGTGCACTCTGTCTGACCGTAGCCCTCCACGATCTGGAAACAATAAAAAGAAATCATAACATCAACATTAAAATTACTGGACTGAATTGTCTCGTAAGGCTTACATTACCCGCAACAATAAATACAAGACAGTTTACAATGTGCAAAAGGATATATATCTGTATAATAATTTCTATTAACTAACACTAACAAAATGTTAATAACTCAAAAAAGTTCAAACGTTTTAAATGAGACCAAGAATGATAAGGCGCAAACACGCAAATCCATAATTTCTTAAGAAAAATTTATTGTTAATATTTATCTCGTGTTTTATGTACTTTAAAATATTAGTATTATTAAATTTTTTTTTTCAATTTAACTACTTAGTGATTTTTAAATTTTGAATTCATAATTATGATCCACTCAATATAGCTCTTCACGAAGAAAAGAAGACATTGGCTAAAACTCCATAAAATTCTAAAGAAAAACATGCGTTCTTTATTGAGAGCTGCTGTGTCCAAATCGCCAATGGTCGCTAAATTTCATTAAGAGATGGCACTCAAAGAAGAAGAAATAAAGATGAAATCAGCAAATGCGCAGGTTTTTAGTCGACTAAAAGAATATTTTTTTTTAAATCCACAACGTTACAACACTTAACAATTAACACTATCGACCGATAGCCGATTTTTTGATATTTAGCGCGTAATTCTTACTTTTGCAGCTTATGGCTATTGAAAGACAAACTTTCAGATGATCATTCAGTTCTTTAACTCTATACATTTATTTTTAAATGAAAAAAAAAGTGTGCGGTAAAGAGTTTATCGAGAAAAACACAATAAGATGAAAGAATTTCTTTTTCGACACCGGTCGATAATGAAAAAAATCGTTATTTCCTTGTTACTATATATTTATATATTCTACCTTCTCATATATTAAGTAATCTTATTCACTTTATCAGCTCAGATGATTCATTCAGACAGTATTCAGAAATAGACATGAACAACAAGAATAAATTGTAGGAGACTCAAGATGTATAAATATTTTTAATGAATTCTAACTAGATCAAATAAATTGCTATAGTTAAGTGAGTATGGCGTTAAGTAATCAAATTATAATTTATTATTCACGTTACACTAAGAACGTTACCCGTCCAAAACCAACAAGGGATTGAACCCGGTGTGCGCCGATTGCAAAGAATAACAAACAAAGATGAATTATTATAAATACGGCGAACCGATCTGATACCCTTGAAGCATCCAACAAATACTGTTATTAATAGCGTACTCTATTTACTTTGTTAGAATATATTCTTGGGGTACGATTTAATATTGAAATATTTCAATAGATAATTTTAATGCGAGCGGGAAATAGCTTTCATTGATTATTGTAATGCATCTTTTTGGCGCATGGAATCTAATATGTGTAACAAATATTGTGATATATTTAAATCTTATGGATATCGTTCGTATTCATTTGTAACGTACCCTGATATTTACCATTTAATAAATCATAGTAACTTAGTAATACGTAATAAATACCAAGTACGTCGGTGTAAAGCAAATATTTTCAATTATAAAGTATGAATTACATACATGTCCTGAGATTTACGAAATCGTTAACATTTATCAAAATCTTGTGAAGACTCGTGTTAAACCTTGTACCGTAACTATTAAGGCTTCTTCTAATGATTAGACTAGTTAATGTTTTCTATTGTAAAATCATGGCTATTTCTCTAGAACAGTCTTTCCCAAAGTGGGCGATAACGCCCCCTTGGGTGCGCTGCAGGTCTCAAGGGGGGCGCGGTAAGAGACCCAGAAAGAAAATGGGGGCGTTGTGTAGAGG
>DWQX01003155.1:0-18850 GCA_018245475.1 Pharmacophagus antenor
AATATGTCCTTGAAAGTTAAGCTATAGAATTAGTAGAATTCATAAAACTTTTCTTTATATACATCATAAATATTTGAAATTTGATAATAACTATGTATAAGTTGATCACATCTATATAATAGAAAATGAATTATTGTTTAAAACATTTTCTCCTTTGTTCATTGTCGAACATTATGTTTTTATGCGTAATGATTAAAAATTCATATAATGAATATATCAATCGACTTTATGATATTATAGCAATTTTATGATACCAAAGTCGAAAAAAATAGAATTAGAAATTTGTTATTAGCTCAAGTTTAAAAAAAAATATTATTATCTATTTTCTATACTGTTTAAAATAAGAAAGAAGCTGATAAAGATCAACATGTGCTGTAGATCAATACGAACATCGAGAAATGTGAAGCCGTGTGGCTGCCAGGACGTATACACGGCCGAGGATGTCGATGCGATTATAAGAAAGCCATATTATTACGCAAAATAATAATATTAAAAAAACGACGAAACTATCAATGTGACATTTGGCCATAGATTAATACAAGTACACAATGATACATTTGGATGTATGGAGAAATCCGTAGCCGATAAATATATATTTAAGAAAAAAAAATAGTGAAATATTTTGTAATGAAAACTGTTAAGTAATGAAACACTAGGCAAGATGTGATCGACGAAACAATGTTGATTGGTTAATAAATTTTGGGTTGTTATGAAGGCGTTAATAAATTTTGGGTTGTTATGAAGGCGCAAAAGGTTTGAAATTTAAAGCGACTTGGCTATGTTAAAGGATGTTGTTGTTTAGTTAATTCAATTTAAGCTACGGGTTAATTTTACTTATAACTCTGTAAATAATTTGTGTTGTATTTGCGTAAGACTTAATAAACCTTCTCTTCAAACTCATTTGTTTTATTGCTTTCTGTGTCTACGAGTATTTAAAGGAATAAATTATGTGTATGGGTGAATATTAAAACGGAATGTTCGTTTCAAAATATCTTTTTGCTTTCTGGTTTTATTGCTTTCTGTGTCTATGAGTATATAAATGAAAGAAATTATGTGTATGGGTGAATATTAAAATGAATGTTCCTTTTAAAAATATTTTTTTGCTTTCTGTTTTTATTGCTTTCTGTGTCTACGAGTATATAAATGAAGGAAATTGTGTATGGGTGAATATTAAAACGGAATGTTCGATTCAAAATATTTTTTACTTTGCACAAATAAATAAATTTTAAATAATTACACATCCAATGAAATAAGTTATTAAATAAATTATTACGACCAAGCGATTAATAAATTGCAAAACTATTCATCATTTTCATCTTTCTTCTTTTTTATCACTCTGCGTTTTGCGGCAACCGGTACCATATAATAGCCGTTATCGTAATTATCTGCTAAGTTCATAATTCGTGACCAACTTGGTAGCGAATTGGAAATAGGTCCCGGCACAGGCACGGGCATTGGCATGGGCATGGGCATGGGCATGGGCATACGCATATGCATAGGATTTGGCACCGACGAGTACCTAGGATAATTATCCCCCTCCATCATGGGCAGATAGACGGTTCTATCGCGTGTGGGCTGGGGTGGTAGACGGTTAATAGGGTCCCGATTGTAGGAGTTGCCTCGACCTTCTATCGAGATTCTTATTGGTGGTCTTTCGGTGGTGGTCGTCGGGCAGCCGGCGGTGGGTGGGCAGCAGCACGCTTCACCGCCGCATGGCGCTTGTCCGTTTACCGTGCAAAGAATGGCCACGCCGAGTATGATGATCTGAAAATTATCTCGCTTAGTTTCCTTCGTCTTCGTCATACAAATATTGAGTAGTGAAGTATAAATGTAACAGTTACACTGTTTTACATAATAAACGACAGATTTAAATTAGTTTTGACCTTGCTTATAATCGAGGAGTGCAATACATAACTTTCCTAACTAACATTAGGATTTCTAAATTAATCCTGATTTATCCCTATCACTTGAATTAACTCTGGATTTACAGACACATTTTAATAGTATTCTTCTTGAGTCTGTAGCAATTTCGTGCATAAACGTAATTTCATTTTTCCTGTTTTATTAAAAAAGATTTAAAGCAATGTTGCTAGTGGCATTATTAAAAATAAAAAAGTCAAACGTATACAGAATTTATTATCTAGGGTTCATCCGTCAAAATGACTTTACGCCTCCCCTTCCAACCATCCCCTCCCCTTTGAAAGAAATATTTGCGAGAGAAGATTATTTCTTGCATATTGTATATATCTTTACTTTTGCCACACAAACAGCACCCACGTTATTTAAAATAAAATTAGACTGAATTGGATCCGTATTCCTTTCGGAATATTGTAAAAATAAATAGTAAATATATTTTTTTACCTGAAATGTACGATCCATCTTGCGAGTCGGTTGTACCTTACGAAATGATGACTGCGCAGCATATATACTAACAATAATGTGTCATTAATTATAAATAACCAAAAATCTCAAAGTAATTGTAGGTTAATAAGCCGTTAATTAACGGGAAATTATAATACTTTTAATTTTAAACCAATTAACGTAAATTGTTTATTAATATGATTTTTATGTAACGGTCTTAGTAGTGAGTGAGAGTCTAAAAAATTTTTTGTACGAAATTTAAATTGATCTATAAAAAAAAACTGTTTTATTTTTACAGTGGTTTTGAGCATTTATTAAATATATTAAATAAAATTAATTAATTGTCAATTTAAAACATAATAAATATATCAATTCAACAACTGTAATGAATCAACGAGATTAATTTTTACTTTCTTATTTTTATTACTATTGTTAATTTTAAGATGGGAAATGTTGGAAAATAATTAAAAGGAAGCTGTGTTTACCTGGTTCAAATATATTGTGAATAAATCATATACGTTAGTATTATTTAGATTTATTAATTTACGGATTAAGAATTCAAAACATGAATAAATTTCTTTCATTTGTTATATTATTTTTAATAACATACAATATTTGAATAATTGGTAAAAACGACAATTTTAAAATGACAAACATAAACCCTTAAAACTTATCAAATTTAGATATACGAAAATGTATCTTCAGGATTATATGCAAAGTGACAATATGGTTTATTTTAATACACAGGACGATTAACAGAATAATCGAAAATTATTTCATATATTTTCACATAATTAAAGTCTTAAGTGTGGAATACAGTATGCATAAAATTTTAATCCGTTAATTTGAAGAATAATAAAAGCTTTTTTTTTTCTTACAAGTGTCTAAGAAATTTAGTCTACTTATTTTCCTTATGTTTTACACTCAAAGATTCTTCATTGTTTTCAGTAGTCAGTTACTTATTATTAACATTCATATTATCACTTTCTTTGATAGTTTCGTTGTTCTTTTCATTATTATTTTTAACATCACTGTTTTCGTTCAATTCTGTTGTATCTTCTACCTCTTTATTTGCTGACTGAACGGAAACGTAACTTAATTCATCGTTATTTGGTTTAGTATTTTCTTGTGATGTAATTGTTTCGTCCGTTCCGTGTGGATTAATTTCATCGTTATTATTTTTGCCATTATCACTTTCCCATTCGCCTCTGTCATTTCTAGGATCTGTGTTGTCGAAAAATTCAGCGTCAAGGGACGTTCCGTTGTTATCGCTGATTGTTGGTTCCAGAGAGTATGCAGAATCATAAGTCTTGTACATATTATTAAAATCACTTATGGTCATTTGGATGAATTTGTTTGCGTTAGTTAAGTCTGAATAAAATTTAAAATTGTTTACTTTCTGTTGGTAATCATGATTGACTTTTAGCCAGTAACTTGTATATAGTCCTTCGTCTTGTCTGCAGTTATTTAAATATAATATTGGTGATGTTCCAGCTAACGCTACAGCATTTAACAGCATCTGTTGAAAAAAATTAGGTGAATTGGATTTTAAGGAAATTGTATCACAAACGTCTAAATTCAACTTTACCGTGGTGATCATTGAAATAAAAATATTTAATCAAATAATTTCGAATTACGTAAAAATTTTAATAATATCTTAATCTAAAATTTTAATTAGACTTTTTGTTTAAAAAAAGACGCTTTTTAATACTTTTTAAAAGTAATGTATTTGTATAAGTGCAAAGTAAATTGCAAAATTCTAATCACATTAATTATACGAATGTAAATCGTTAATTTTACGAATGCTAACGTTTTCGACCTTCTTCGTCATATAGTAACTTTTATTGAAAAAAAAAAAATTAATTTAGTGTATGCATTGATTTTCATCTCACCAGTATTTTAGACGCTTCCATAATTTTCGCTTGAATTATATGTATATATATATATTCTAACGTACATTGATGTTGCCAAACATATAAATGAAATTCTGTTATTTTATCGTTCGCCTTTATATGCTCGCGTATATTGTATAACTTCAAGATAGTGATCAAAATTTCGATCGATTTAAGTATTATCGCCTTTAATCACTGCGCAACACAGTTTTTCTTTTGACACCCGCTAATTGTTAGAAACTTCATGCGAAGCCACTCTGATATCGTAATTATGGACGTCCTATGTTTAACAATCGACGTACGTAGTTCGCGATATTTTAATTTCGTAATTCGTCCAAGATTAACGTAATCGAAATATCGCGTAATACCGCGAGGTCAGCTGTTAGCCCATTGCCAATTATTTTTTTTTATTGGGAATGGGCCAATACCTGATCACAATTTTGTTAAGAGCTAAAGAGGTCGTATATAGTGAAGCGTGATCGGTCAGAATACCGGACGTCACATGTTTAACGGCCGGAAAACAGAAATACTGTTATGGCGGCAGATTAACATTGAATGCGGCAGCTAACCAGACGGATTTTTTTAATCTCGTTCACCCCTGTTAGGGCTAGACAGGGCCTATTCAGTTCTTTGTTATTTATTTCTTATATATTATTCACGCTTTTACTCTATTCTCTCCTTCCATACCTCATACTGATTTTCACGCTTTCATATCTTCCTTTTTCATACTCATCCCATGCCAGACGTATTGGGAAAACCTATCCGATATTCATACTCTTGTAGCACTGAAATCGAACCAGAAACCGCTTTGTGGCAAGACAAATGGTTCGCCACTGTGAAATTATTCTGCTAAACTAATTATGTCCAACGGTAAAACGATGAATGAATGCAATTATGTATTTTAAACATCGTTACCTAGCTAAATGGTGCAGTTGTATCCGGTTGGAATATCCGCTCGTTAAGAATCCTCTGTTGCGTTCCGTTCAAGTTTTTTTTTTTGAAATTAATACAACATGATATAGTAATATCTCTTTCATCAATAATGAGCTTACCCTTGTTCTTTACTTCACACGATTTTAAATGCGATTAGGTGGCAGATGGTGGGATCTAGCTCTCACATGTGTTACTGCCGGAACACAGTAACGATGTTGAGACGCCAGGTTGACTTTGAGGGTGGTTGCTAGCGGAGCGGGTTTAAAAAAACCCTATCAAATTATTCAATACCCACATTACCGGGAGATTTTTTGACTAAAATAAACGAATTGGAAAAATAGTTTTTCCTAATGCATTTACGTGAATAATATTAAAAAAAAAGGAAACAAAACTATAAAAAGGTCGAGAGGTTTATTAAGTTCTATAAATAATTATATTAAATATTATTTACATACACTAATGCAGCGCTAAACATAAACAAATTGAACCTTAATCTGTATTATATTTAGGGGAAAAAAAATATATGTACCAACTAAAATTGTTATGCGTAAAGTTTAGTTCAATACGAAACGTTAATAATTTGCATTCGATAAGTGTCAATTTATATCAAATACAAATTGACGTCATTCGTGGCAATGGGCAATAATTACTTCGGCCGCTGTCTGACTTCGTCGGTGAAACGGATGCTGCAGCTGGTTACGCTCATGTTGGGCAGCAGGAAGTCGCCGATGGTGCTGACGTCGGGGCGCGCGGGACGGTCGAAGGGGTAGCCCATGGCCCGCCTGTCAGGGTACAGTCTGTCGCGGATGCCGCAGTACGATGCCGCGTCGTTGCAGCTCCCCGCAGTGTCTTGCTGCACCTGTTAGGACATTTATCTATAGCAGCTAGATATCATACGAGTAATACTTCCATGATAATCCGATAGACGCCCAAAAGACATAGGCTACCCAAAAGATCTTCACACCGATCATTCCGTGCTGCTCGCATCCAACCGTTCTCGCGACTACCCAGATCGTGGGTCCACCTTGTGGGGGCCTAACTACACATCGTTTACCGGTACGCGGTCGCCACTCGAAGACCTTACCGCCCCAACGGCTGTCAGTCCTTCGAGCCGTGTGCCATGTCCATTGCCACTTAAGGTGATTTCACGTACATACTCCCACGTGTGCTCATCAGGAATTCGTATAGTTAAATAGTTAATCGTGATACTTCGGCTCCTAACTCCGTGTTTCAAGGAAAGCGGTAAAATACTGTCTCACTATCAGGCCAATGCAGATGAAGAAATTATTGGTATGCTTAACGATACAAAAAGATCCAATTACCTTATCCTGTTCCCAGTTGGAGATCATAACGAACAGCTCTACCGGGTAACCGAAGGTCGTGCCTTTCGGTATCAGCATGTGGTGCGGCCAGCCGCAGCCGCAGAAGTCGAACTGAGCGGCGGACGCGGTGCCGGGGTCGCCCCGCCTGTCCGACTGCTTGCGGAAGGTCCGCTCGTACGGGATCGTCACCGACGAGTCCACGCTCCTGCGGCGTATCGTGTTCTTACCGGGACTCACTGTCAACGAAATAGTTTCATGTTGCTGGTTAGAAAGATTTGGATACATCGATCCCGGTGGCTGCCTTTGTCCTCCCATGCATTTTTATCAGCTAATAATGAAGATGATGATAGAGAAAATGTATTTTTTATCAGCAATAGACAAAGGTTTGACCTTAATTGACACATGATGTTAAGTAACAACCAGGCCGTAGATTGTGAAGCCTGCTCATTCAGCATAAGATTATTATAAACTGTAGATGATACTTGTTAATAAGATTTGGAAGGCGACTTAGGAGATTTTCGGCTTATGTAGATTATGAAGGGAAATAAGCTTTCCTCTTGGCTCTATTTTCGGATGATTTTACTCTGTGTTTTTTGACGACTTTTACAGCTTCATCGGTCAACGGGTTCACAAATCCGGTGATTTCTGAATTATATTTCGTTTTGGAAAAATGTAGTCAAATTTGGGCCCCCGTGAACAGAGAAGTTTAGACAATGGTGGGTTATTTTAATTTCAACATAGTATAATATTGTTTCAGTTTATTGTAGATAACATATATATTGATATGTGATCACTTATCAATAAGTAAATGTTCTATTAGATAAAGGAACAAATTAATTGCTGCTCTTCAATCAAGGATAAAATCAAATATATCGCTTTAACAAATGTCACTGGTATTTTTAGACTTTACGGGGAAATTGCAAAAGTGTAATGTACGAGTAAGTGAATCATTCTTTCAAGAAGCCATTCAAAAATTTTGTTTCTGTGTTCACTAACATATTTGGGAGAACTTGTCCAATTCGATCATTAGCTTCCTTTGTTCTTCAAATGCTACTGGGCTGCCGTTGTCGTCCACGGTGGGCGCCATGAAGACGCGGACCGTCCCGGTCGCATTCCTACCGGTTGTGTTGTTCACCAGGATTCTGTAATAATAATAATGTGAATAATAATTTATCTCGAGCTACATAAACCGGTGATCATACTAAGATATTAAATACAAATAAACTAACTTTTCCAATCGCTATTATTTTTCATTTGGATTAAAAACTTCTAACATAAGTTGAATGAAACGAAATATCTATTTATTGCCTAAAAATATTTTTTGGATAAAACACATCTCTACTAATATTTAATGATATTATGTGACATGTTCAATTATGTTTTCATCTTTTTTAATTAATATTATCATAATCTATCCTGACAGCGTCCGTGGCACACTGCTGCTGCTGGATTCGGTGAAGTTTGCGTTGTTAGTCTTATTGACGACTATTACAGCTTCATCGAAACTGGCTTGCGAATCCGGTGTCGTCCGTGGCACAACGACTTACGGATTGCTCTATAACTAGAAAATCAGTTGTTGAATCCGGGACGGATTCAATTACAGAGACGTACAAATAGTTGACTTTGGATGGTAATAGGTTTTGTTGCACCCGTTTGGCCAGCTACTACCCTCAATGTCAATCTGCCGCCATAACGACATTGCCGTATTCCGCCAGTTATGTATGAGTATATTCTGGTATTCAAACGAATGTAGCTCCTCCAAATGACCTATCTATAAAATTTTTCAGCTGGGAAGTAGTGATGGATCGAAGGAGCGAAAAAAAATGTTTTTTTTTTGGATTTCTATCTTTATTAGAAATAATCGTTTTTCGTTACTTTTTTGTCAACCCTCGTATGTGAGAGCTAGAAGTATTCTGGACGTACACACATGACTATCTACGCCCTCGTTGTCACTTAACATTAGGTGAGGTAGGGGTTAAGTGTTAGCTCATTGCCGTTGAACGAAACTCACACATAGTTGAACTCGTCGTGCTGGAGGTGTGTGAACAGCGCCTGGATGCTGCCGCGCGGTGTGAAGTCCATGCCGCGGCTGAGCTCGATGGGGCCCTGCTCCCAGTGCGTCCCGAACGTGTCCTTGCCGGCCGTGCCTTCGACGTGGATCGACGTCACCACGACCCCCGGGAAGCTCAACTGACCATTTTCACAAGGATGATGAATTATTTATAGATCCTGTAGTGTTATTGGTTACATACAAAGTTGTAAATACAAAGATACGGCGTTATGTAGTATGCTGTTGAAGAGTTTGTTGCGTCGTCTCTTCTGCTCAGGTAGAAAACACAGGAACCCTTTAAAGGAGGGCGAAAAAGATGCTGTCTAAAAATTGTTTGACGTCGAAAAATGTTATTTGGTCGTTTATGTTAAATAAATGAGATTGAAAGAAACGCCCAGCATTTTCTTTAAAACAATAAATCGCTTTTGGTATATCATGAGAAGAATACTTAAAAGTTTAATACTAGATTTGCCGACACTTTTTTATGCTTTCCGAGTCCGTAGTAATTTTGTGCATTGTTGTATTCATATATCTCCTGTTTTTCAATAAAATGTATGAAACAATATCGCCTGAGGCAGTCTAAGAGAGTAGAAAAGTCAAACATATACTAGTATAAGGAAGTTTTTATTTAGGGTTGATCTGATAGCCGCGGAAGAATGCATCCGCGTGCCCGCAGCCCCGCCAATTGGCGTGAGTTGGAACACCTTGAGGTTTCAGTGGGTATACCGGGAGCTTCACTCCCGGGGAGTCCCACATGACCGTCCCGAAATTCCCCTGGTCGGGCGGTAAGCGTAACGCATTTCCTCGCGTAAAAGAAAAAGGTTGATCCGTCAAAATGACGGGTCCGGTAAATCTAGTGTTAGCAGCGTTTAACTTATAAGTATGTGTATTTGTTAGGCTTTTGTCTACAGACGTGTCTTACGTCTAAACTAATATATTTAACATAAAATTAAGACATTCTTTGGTTATGGAACCTTATTATTTATTTGCTCTATAAGTCTTTCATATATTATTTTTGTTCAAATGGGTTACCTTTTTCAAACTTAAATAATATCTCCTATAAGAAATCTATTTGAAGTGATAATTTTTCTTATTTCTGCCACCAAATGATATTTTGTAAACATTAATGATTTGGAGTGAAGTTTACCTGCCTCTGGGGCACAGTAGTTTATTGTTTGTTATGTAATTAGCGGTCTTGGGTTCGATTTCGGGTCCCTATGAGTAGTCGAGTTTTTTTTGAAGCCGCCTCGTTAGCTATATACCAATGTCAATTTATCGCCATAATATCATTGATTTATTCCCGCAGTCGAACATATGAACGCCAGAGTGTTCTGCGAAGGCACGCGTCACCGACGCCTCATTGTCACTTAACATCATGTCAAAATAAAGTTAAGTGTAATTTCGAGGTTAAAAATCGTGTGGCGTTAGTGTTTAAGCGGTCCTGTCGATCGCGTTGCTGCTTCTTCTCTTACCTTATCTTCCCCATAAGGCGGCAGTTTGCTTTTGTACATTTGGAATATGTCGTCAATATGAGAATGCCAGCGGTAGAATACTGGGTCACGCATCGCCGTTCCTAAATCACCCATCACGCCAAATTGTTCCTACGTGACATAATGATTGATATAAAAAAAGAAAAAAATCGCACACCTTTACTACAAATGCGTATTATTATTATTATTAAAAAATAAGTATTAAGAAATATTGCATTATACTAAGAACAGTTATAATAAAGTCATTCTGGTGATAGTGTACTACTGTAAAATGACATAATTTTAGGTGTTTCTATATTAAGATATAGTTTAGTGGCCCGTATCTAGGCCTTAAAAAACAGACTACACAGACTTTGACAGTGGACGATGTATTGAAATCAAGGCGAAATCAAAAGGTCGCAATTGTTTATACGCCCAGAAAATATGAACGCTTCAACGTGATGCGTTCAAATTAAATTATTTATAACGACGCTTCGCTTGCATTCTTTAAGATGTAAAAAATATTAAGTGAATTGAGAGATTGATTTTCATAAGTGGCAGTTGGATAATGTAAGTCAGCGAAAGTTATAATGAAATAAAATGAATATTACGAGATTCCGATGATCGGGATCGTGGATGTATGAGACGAAGACGTGGCCCATGTTGTGCAGGTCGCCGTAGTAGTCCCGGTTCGGACTGATAACTGAAGCCTCTATTACGTTCCCCAATACGTCGATACCGGTCGCCTCGTCCAATGTCATCTGCCGGCCGCCTGGCTGTGTGATCAGTACGAAACTGAGAAATGTTTAAATGGTATATTTTATAGACTAACACTTGATGATAGGATTACACATAATGTTATGTAACTAATGAGGCCGTAAATTGTAGAGTGCGCTGGCCTATGTTACTCTGGCTCTTACGTGAATGAGTGTTGGAATACAGCAACGTTGTAATGGCAGCAGAGTGCCATTGAGGGTGGTAGCTAGCTAGGAGGGATTGTAGTTATAACATCATTAAAGCCATTTTTGCTGTCTCCCCGCTTGGCTTGTAAAGTGGACGGCCCGGGTTCTAATATCGAGCCACAGGAGTGGTGGAGTTTGGATTGTGGAAGGGTTTTTTAAACTCGGTTGGATAGCTACCTCCCTCAATGTGAATAAGTCACCATAACAGCAGCGCTGTTCCTGCAGTCATAGATGTAAGAGCCAAATGTAGACTGAGCGAATATTCTTCATCGTCTACCGCTTCATTGTCACTAAATATTAGATGAAATCAAGGTCAAGTGTTAGCCCGTAATCGAAAAAAAACAACCCCGCTTATGTGGCCCCGGAATAGAACCGCTAGGAAGACAAGAACAAGTAGGGAAGTATTCATGCTTTAGCTTTATTTGTGTGACACACACACACAATTTCAAATTTAATCCTTTTTTTTGTTGATTTTCTACAAAATGGACGCAAGAATCAATGTTCATGACTAATCAAATATTCCATTGTTTAACTATTTTCCTTAGATTACTAACCAAAACTATTGTGTTATTCTCTATCGCCTGTATGATACGGTCCCTCCAGATCTCCATGTCGGTGACTTCACTTTTGATTTGATCTACTGGCCTGTCCAAATCGACTATGGTGGATCCAGCAAATCTGGAATACGCAAAATTAGTTTTTGTTATATTTAGGGAGGTGTTATGTTATTGATAATAATATATATTTGGAATTTTAATGATCTTGTATGTATAAATAATTTCTGTTAATAAATTTTGCCATTTAGCATATATTTACACCGTACTTTATTTCAACAATATTTAAATTGTATTTGTATAGTTTCAAGAACACCGCCATCTTGTGAGAAGATTTAAAAATATCAAATGGTTAGCGCCATCTATTATCCGATAATAATTATATAAATTATTACACGGTACAATATGTTCTATTATATTTAACGGAGATGATACCTCGGTGGCCAGGCGCGGCTCGCGACCTGCGAGTCTAATTTCGGGAAGTACCCTTCAGTGATGGGCTCCCGGAAGTTGCTGTAACGAACGACGCGACCGAGATTGTTGCAGAAGCGTTCCGCGTTGTACCTGTCAAAAATGGCGAAAAATCTCAGACTTAAGTTTAAATGTTAATTTCGTTTTGACCACATAATTAATATGCTATAATCTGAAAATTAATTTTATTTTGAAAATCATATCAATATCTTTAATTTATATACCAATATAAAATAATCATAACTATTTTTTTATTACATAGTTTTACTTCAATCTTACTAAGAATAAGTACAGATGTAATCTCTGATGATAGATCGGAGAAGTTTAGGAAAATTCTATTCACTTTTCTCTTGAAAACCACTCCGCCATATCTGGACAGAAACACTGACACCGGCACTTTGTTCTAACTTCTATATTCTAACTAACCCTTCAATATTAGCACTATGAAGGACGTCCGCTGCGTCCTTATGCGAAGCAGTTCAGTAACTCCGTGGACTACTGAAGGTATCAACTTTTTCTTCAAGACATGTGTTGTGCTTTTTTTTTTGACATTTGTCTGCACAGTACTAAATTAGGTTCTAATCAATTGGGGATATGGGATGGTCTCGATGTTCTTGTAATTTCAAAAACTGCGATCTTCAGAGGGGAACGAAGTTTTAAAAACTTATTCTTGACAGCAGACGTTTGAGTAGTATTTAGATTATTTTTAGCGAGTCAGAGTCTGCGCATATTAATTACTATATTATATAAACATGAACGATGTGTGCAAATGTTACCTGGCGATGATCTGCTGGTGCATGTAATAGAAGAGCTCTCCTCTCCGGTCTTTGTTGACAACGGCGCGGTCGGACGCGTCGAACGGGTAGACGAGGTGCCAGTGCCAGTGGTGTAAGTTGATGCCGATGTCCTCGCGGAAGTACGCCACTCGCTGCTCGGGCTCGGCGTCGGACGCCGTGTAGTTTTGTGGTAAGATCACCGGCTTCTAAGTAACGAGATACGTCACATCGTCATATTCACGATTTCTACTAACCCTTTCTTATAAAATTGTGGCGGCAGACGGAACTCGATGCTGTGTGGTCATCGCAGTGTTTAGATGCCCGCTACACGTGGAACGTTACCTTTATTCAATGATATTAAATTATATATACATGTTTGTGGCATTTTAATTCGGAGACAATTAAACTGGTTACATTCAGTATTTGTTTCGTTTTGAAAGTTGACTTTTTTAAGATCATCAATTCTTCTAGTTTTACTTTTTAGTGATTGGCGTGATAAGGGATATATTTAAATTTATTATTATTAGATCCCAGGCCGGACTAGTGAAGTTAGCAAGTAATCTTACAATATAGGCAGCATCGGAAAGTAAATTTAATGTAGAAGACCATTTTCATCAGCGGAAATTAAATGTACGAAGTATTGATGTCGTAGTAGACGATATCGATGAATAAAAAAATGATAATAGAAACAAACATATAAGTCCCATATGAACAATTAACTTAAGTTTATCCTTGATGACATGGAAGTAGACACCGCTAAATCACAGAAATGTATTCCACCATTAGTATTTTAATTCCAAAAGCATTCCATTTGTTAAGGTTCAGCGTTAATATTTTACACTTACCCTCGGACCCTTCTTAATCGTGCTGGTCACCTCACGGGCACGACGGAACACCTTCGGGTCCATAAACTTATCCGGGAATGTTTCCGCGAGAGTGGGAAGATCCATCCCTTTTGTGTCCGGTCTGAAACATACATATTGATATGTCTAATCACGATCTAGATAGATTCTTTATAAATGTCGTTTTAATTCTTTTTATTTGTTATATAAAGCGGTCGTGTGATGGTAATTTAAACCTATTGAAATAAAGAAAAACTTTAATGAGCGCTTCATTTAAGGTTTTTCTATATTCAGATAATCCAGTTTCCAAAAAGTCTTCATGTTAACTATGCCTGTTGCACACTGGTTTACCGTTTGATATCTAGCACGAAGGTTTCTCAAGCCACATGGATGGTGGTGGGATTTTCTCGAACCCGCCTTGCTAGCTACCCCCCTCAATGTTCCGGCAGCCATACATGTAGAGCCAGAAGTATTTTTAGTGAACGTACTATACCATCTACGACCCCATTGTCACTTCATATCAGGTGAAATCGAGGTAAGGTGTAAGGCTATAAGCATTAAAAAAAGCCGCTGAATGCGGCAGTGCGAGACTGATCGGTTGTGACACGTGGGGTAGTTCTATGACCTATAAGCGGGTGTCAATCAGCTGATGATGATAGTAAATTTTCTGGTATTCGTATCATTCAGTTCCTGGAGTCGTTTAGTTTGAAGCCAGAGTTTAACTCACCTATGTAGCAATGCTACCGAGAGGCAGTAGTTAAACATGTACGGGTTGATACGTAGCTGACAGTAGCTGCACATTGACTGCAAGTCTTGCAAGTTTCGCATACCTGAAGTAGATTATATAAATAAATGTAACCGTTAGATGAAGTGGCGTCATGTCAGCAGTTAGCAGATTAGTGTGATGTATTGAGGCTGTTTAATGTATTTCCTATGATTTTTACCCTTCTTCATATTATGAGACTAACTTGTCTTTGATTGTAATAAAATGTATATTTATTTTTTTGTGTTCATATTCGTGGCCGGTTTGAACAATGTTTTGTTATTATAATAGTGGTTAATAAAGGTAACAGTACAAATAAAACTTTTTCGGATCTATATACATGCGAAAAAATAATATTAGTTGGCCAAGAATGAGCGATGTGAGTATGCCTCGCGACCGCGGCCGATGCGACTCGCGCCGAAACGTCGATAAATTTTAGATATCGTACCTTATAAATATTTACGCGATATATATAAGAAAAATATTTAGTTATTATATACAAATATCACGGAAGTTTAAAAAGGTAACAAACAGTGGTGCCATAATGGAAATTATATTCGGTGGTTACTACAATAATATTATTTACTATAGTTTTTTAAATTTCTCTATTTTAAAGTGCAATGTTTTTTTTAATTATTCGTTTTGAGAATGACGTATAGCTTATTTCTGTAGAATTTTCGCACCCATTATACTGTTCACAAGGATATGATGGAATAATACGCATTTTATAGGCGCTATCTGGTCGCAGCTTTCTTAGAAATGATTCTAAGTTATAGCTCATTTGGAATTGGGATGGGCACATTGTTTTGTTATTTTAATTAATAGCGAAAATTGTTAAAAATATTTCTGTACAATATGATAGAAAGGCACGATTAGTACGTTGATAAAAATAGTGAAAAAATTTAAAAAACATAGATTTAAGATTATTATTAATCAGTTGTCTGTTTGACGACTACATCTGAAATTGGTAGACATTTAAAAAAAAAATTAGTGTAATTAGTTACTTTAAGTACATTGAAATAAATTAAACAATTTAATTTCCATCGCATATCACAAAAACATTCTCCCATTTGATTTTCACAACTAATATAAGCGAGACGAGAATAATAAATTTAATAAAATTGATCGTTCAAAAGAGGATAATACGTTAAAGTGACATGAAAATATATTTACTCTCACCCATAAATATATCGATCAACCGTCCAGCCATCATTCTATGTTTGGGTATGAAGAGCGAGAACTGGTCGTTGTACGGCAGTTGGAGAGGAAATTGGAGGTTAGGTATCGCCATGTTCCTAACGGGTATATTCCGTTGGGCGTCCGCATTGAAACGGCTGGAGAGCGTGCTTGTCACGCGCTTGTATTTCTCCGGCTGAAAGGAGGTGATATTAATTCATTGTATATAAATATATTTACCACTACTGAAAAGCATGTCTGCCTCGGCGGCGCAGTGCTTCGCGTATGTTTTGTAAAAAGAAGTTGCTGGGATTTCTCCACACTTCTGGTTCAGTCCCAACCTCATTGTGAACCTGTTGCCATTGTGCTATTGCTGTATTCCGGCGTTCATACATGTGACAGTCGGAAGTAGTTTGAGCGAACACGTTTAATCATCACACGGTCTCATTGTCACTTAACTTCAAGTGAAATCGGGGCCAAGTATAATCAATAAAAATACTGCTTGATCAACAGAAAACAAATAATAAAAACAATTATCACTATCTATCTATTCATGATAACAAATTCCATTTCTCAAACAGTACCGTTAATGAATAGTAATTTAGTTCAGCAGTTTCAACAAAAAGTATGATAAAGTATAATTAATTGTTTTTGATTTTCCCTACAAAGGGGTTATTTATTTTTTTCAAAATATGACAATTTTTTAACGAATAAAAAACGATCAGAATCGAAGTTATTTGCAATTGTACATAAAAAGTAACAAATAGATTTATTTTTCTCGGATAAAACGAAAACGTCATAAAATAATCTTAACGGATTCCACGTAGTTAGAAGAAAAATAAAGTATTCGGATTTCCGTGTAATAAGGCAAGCAATAAACTATTACGTTACGGAGGCAGTCAAATGTAGTGTTAACATTAGATTTACGAGACCCGTTATTTTGACGGAATAGCGTTCGATGAAACTTATACTAGTATGCGTTGGAATTTTTTATTTATATTTAATCGTTTCTGGCAATATTAATTTATTTAATTTTAGAAACAAAATATAATAGAATACTACGAGGCAACAAATTACCACAGACTCAAAAAGAAAACTGTAAACAAATGTCCGTAAATCCAGCGTTGACAGTTTTTTTTTAAATCTCAACTGACGTATACGTACATAGAAGTTATCCGGCAAGTCGAACACGGCCTTCTCGTCACCCTTCTGCATGAAACAAGGTTCAGTCGGCCGGTCGAAGAACAGAAGCAAATTTCTTTTGATGTCACCCATATCGAGTCGTTATCTAAAAAAGAGAGAGAAATATTATTTAGTTTAAAATGTAACTGTTTTTAATATCTATCACAAAAGAGAGTGCTTAGTTTATGATGTATATGTGTTTTTCTGTGTCCGAACAATTTATAGTACCACTGAAAACGTCGAACTAATTTAGCTCTATATATTTTTGTCACATTTGTTTGTGCTCGATTGACAGCTGTAATTAAGAAAAAAAATGTCTCTGCTTCAGTTTAAATTTTTTCACAGCTTTTTCCAGGAGAGGTGAAAAGTTGTATTTCAAATGTAACTTTATTTACCTGCGATATTATAACGCGTCAGAATGATAAATACTAAAATAAATTTTTGATAGTAAATAAAAGTAAAAAGAAAAGCACAATTAACCGATAAATTTCGGCTCCACTGTATGCTGTAATTTTACTATTACAGTATATATACAATATAATGGGAAAATCCCAGTGTACATTCTTTTCCTGTTTATATATGTTTATTAATGGAGGTTCAGTAGAAAAATTGTAATTTATTGTATAAAAAAAGCATGGTATTTATTTTTCTTTTTGTAGTCGTTCTAAAAAGTCTTTTGGGGAGAATTTTGAGGAATTTTTTGGAACGAGTTTTTGGGGTGGTGGCCCATCGTGTTTGCCCGAACCTGCACAGCGTGGTCCCATGGTTGGAAATAGCCTATTATGCCTGACATTGGGACCTGCACTTTGTCAATAACCCTGACCTCCCATAAGGGACAAAATAGAAAATTTTCGTTAATTGTGTATTAAGGATATATATTCGAAAAATATCCATGCTTTTAACGATAGCGGGAACTCTTTATTTATTTCTTAGATTCATATTAAGTATTCTGTTGAACGATATGTTTACATATCTAAAGGTATTCATTCACCATTATAGAAAAGAATAATTTCGATACGAATAAGGAATCCCATTCGAAACGTGTGAATTGTTCGTACTACTTGTTAAAAAATATATATTATCTGAAGGAAATTGTGGTTTTCTTATCATTCACTTCCATACAAGAACTCTGTATGGTCATGAAATTTTGGAAACTTCGTATTGAACTTTCGAAATGCAATTGCTGTGAACGTAAAGAATGTTTGATGTCAAAATAAAAAAAAAAAACAAATTCTCACGTTTGAGAATTCTAACAGAATGGTGAAAACGTTTTAAAATTTTTACCGTTATATTATTGTTATGCGTTTAGTTTTATTTGTTTTTTTAAAAATTTTCTTATTTCCTACAACGTATATTTTTAACTGTAGAGCTATAGAGAAATTTGTTACATACATTATTGTAATTTAAAAATTTAATTTTATTTATATGCTATTACCTATACGTAAAATCTTTAGTGTTTTTTAATTTAAACATGTACGTTTATAATTTTTATAATTCTGTATATTAAACATATAGCTCCATCTATATTCATTAGGGTACACTACGTCGGCGTGTTGCTCATAATTTGTAAAGTTTTTCTTAAATGAATCATTTAAAGACCTGAATATTAATTAAAAGCATACAGAAAATTGAGAAATTTTAAATAAATTATACAATTTTATATTAAAAATAAAATCTGTATTTTACCGCCTAGCTAACCTGTGTAGTTGGCTGTAGTTACAACTGTTGCATGTAGATGGCTCTGTAAATATATTATTTTAAACATTGATAAACGTGTATTGACTACATATTTAATTTCCATCCGACTAATTTAATTATATGATAAAAGCCAAGAATTTTTCAAACGTCTTTTCCAGAAAATAATCTATAGGAATTATTATATTTAATCGAAGTACAAGTTGTATGTTTTGTTACTGCAGTAATAATCATGGGTTGTTGGAAAAGCTATTAACATTTTTCCCTTTTTTACATTAATTTTTACACTCAACTACATAATTAAGTGGCAAATTTATTATATGTTTTGAGAGCGGATATATCAAGGCTTAACTGTGAAGAAATTCAATTGAAAGTGTAACATTAAAATATATATATATATAT